>LGRX02034908.1:0-20864 GCA_001247695.2 Cymbomonas tetramitiformis | reverse complement strand
GGGCATGGGGGATACGGTCACTGGGGCTTGGGGAATACTCACACCTCGGCCGACGGCTCGCCTGTTTCTGGATCAAAGACCATGGCTCCTTACGCATTTTAGTACAGCAACTTTAGTATACCCCTAGGTGTTACACACCTGATATTTAGGGTGTTACACGAGATATGACCATGCACATTATGTTTTTCAGATACCTTAATAGGTATAAAATCATAATTCGAAATAAAATGGGGTCGAAATTTCAGTTTTGAAATTTATCGCACAGCATTTTTACCCATTTCCCACCTTTTTGGCCAATATATGTATATCTCAGCATATATATATCTTGGCGTGTGTGGAATGTGCAAGTTACAGAACTCATGCAAACTATCTCATTTTTGCACACGGTATTTTTCATGGCATAATAGTGAAAATATCTGATGGTCAACATCTGTGGTTAAGCATATATATGGGTTTTACTGATTTGAAACCCATGGAAGTTGGTCCACTTCCCAATGATTTATTAGGTGTATCAACTGTAAGCGGGTTAACCACTTAAGAAGTGATATGTAACAAACGCCGGCTTCTCATGGTACCGCGCCGGGTTTGTCCAGCTGGTGGCACGCGTGACAGAGGTGACAGTATGACAGGCTTCGCTAATATGACTGCCCGAGAGGTGCAGACCTGCCAGAGAAGATATGGTCATTATCGGGTGACCAAGAAATGATAAGATGAAGATGGCAGTGACTACTCTGCCACTGACGTGTCAGTCAAAATGTGGTGAACGGTAACATTGTTAGCGCTGGCATGGAATAATGACTTTCCATTGGCCAGATGAAGATTTAGGGGCTAGAACCCGTTACAGTTTTGGGAAATGTGACAGAGCATTGAGATATAAGTAAGCTCTGACTGTAGGTCAGGCTAGTGGACTCATTATTATTTTGCCTCACAAGAGTGCTAGGTGGCTGTTTGCGTGCCAGTGCTAGAGTGCTAAGATAGTTCTGCTCACAGCTTTTGTATAATAATTCGTACTTTGTGGTTATTGTACCGATCTTTTATGAATATATTTTACTGATGTTTTCATCCTTTTTCAAAATAATAATGTCCTGCGCGGAGCGGCTTTTTATTTCAGTGTTAATCCGGAAGTAAAGACCCTTTGGCGAGAAGTCGGCAGCAGTTTGTGAGAGCGGATTCGGAGGTCAGGCGACTCCAGGGGCACCCACGGTGCACTGGCGGACCCTTCTTCTTCTCTAAACTTGGTGGTACTTGCACGGAAAAAGGTCACCAGCGACGGCGGCAGCGGATCAGCACTGAATTTACTGGTTGATGAGCGGCTTCCTCCTATCCTGTGATATGCTCAGCCTTACCACCTTGTTGTACAGTAAATCCAGGGGTACCCACGGTGCACTGGCCTAACTGCGAACAGGTGTTCTTCAGTTAGAAGCTAATCAGCACGGCATGAGCTTGGGCGGCGGCAGCGACAGAGTGAATCAGCAGTGAATGACCACCTTGATGAGCTATTTCCAGTGGTCTCTCCAGTTGACCACCTTGTCTGAAGTGAATCCAGGGATACCCCTGGTATACTGGCCTAACTGAAAGGCAAGTGTGCGACCTGGGAGCTAATTAGCGGCGGCATCTGCCTGGGCTTACCAACTAGGAGCGGATCAGCAGTGAGTTGCTACCTTATGAGTGGACTTTCACCTTACGGTTTCTCTGGCAGTTCTACCTTGTCTGACGGTTAATCCAGGGACACCCCTGGTGTACTGGCCTAAACCTGAAGCAGGAGCGAGCTTGCCAGAGGGATAGCAGCGACATCAGCCCTGAAGGTGACAAGTGAGTGGTTTTTATACACACTATTTACTGGTTTGTCAGAGGTGACTGGTGGATTCAGACCTAATTGAGTACTGGCCCAGCCTGGAGTGCTGTTGACCACTTGGGGATTCTCTGGTTCTTTATCATAATGTGTGTGAGAATTCTTTTATCTCTTCTACAGTACTTGGCAGCCGGTGAGGCCCTCATATCACCAGTTACCTTCTGAATGAGCAGTGGTGCTGTGAATCCAGGGGTGCTCAGCACACTGGCTTAGCTCCCAACTCTGTGTGGCAACTTTCTCTCTTGCTTACTGGACTGGGGGTGGACTTCCATGCCAACTCCCGTGCCCTTAATGAGCAGTGGTGCTGTGAATCCAGGGGTGCTCAGCACACTGGCTTAGCTCACACCACTGCGTATTCGTGCTATTTCTGGTGCCTTGGTGGAAGAAGTGCTGTCTTTATAGGCTCTGTGCTCTTGATTGACGTTGGCTTAGCTAATCCAGGGGTGCTCAGCACACTGGCCCAGCTCTAAGCCCTTCTTGCACGAGTATTCTGCATCTGCTGTTGATCCAGAGCGTTGAGACATATTGCTGGACCTTTGGGCTTGCGCTGGCTGCACGCGTTTCGTCCCCCTGCTTGTTCAGAACGGTGTGAATCCAGGGGCACTCAGTGCACTGGCCTAAACCAGCCTGGATTAAGCCTCCATCCTACATCTGCTGTTGATTCAGAGCGTTGAGACATAGTGCTGGACCTTTGGGCTCGCGCTGGCTGCACGCGTTTCGTCCTCCTGCTTGTTCAGAACGGTGTGAATCCAGGGGCACTCAGTGCACTGACCTAAACCAGTCTGAATTAAGCCTGCATCCTGTTGGTGAATAAGCTCTGCGCCAAAGGAGGACACGCTTCCTTAGTCCCACTTGCTGAGCATTAACGTGGCACTTGATCACGGAGGGTGAGGCGGAGCTGAGCGCTGCCACTGCCCAGTCCAGAGAGCGTGAGGCACGGCGACTGGCACGGGAGAGAAGCAGTCAGCAGTTTGACATTGGCTATATGAGCACAGAGGGGTCGGGTCCAGAATCCAGCCCCTCCACACCAACATCAGTAGCAGCAGCAAGAGCAGTAGCAGCAGCAAGAGCAGCAGCAGCAGCAGCAGCAGCAGCAGCAGCAGCAGCCAATCAGTTCCTCTTTGCGTTTGACGACGTAGACGAGATGGATCATCATGACAGGGGCAGTCACACACCTGACAAGGCTGATGACAAGCTTTGCTACACTGGTGGTAAGAGTGAGGACAGGGCGCTTTTCATCAGGCGCTTCGTTGAAATGGTGGCAAAAGTACAGCGGGGTCACGAGGCTAAGATACGCAGGCATATGAGGTCAGCGGCTTTTCACTCACTCAGCCCACTGGCAAAGAAGGCCTTCATTGAGTCCAAACCAGACTACAGATCGTTGTGGGACCTCTTGCCTTCGCTCCTAGCAGGAGATGATTACTCCACCTCAGTCGCCTATGACTGGTGGTGCGCTTCATACATGAAGAATGGCCTTATGGCCTCTCACGCGTGTCATGTCTTGAAGGACCTCACTACGAGGGACTCTTACCAGGGCTCAGTGCGCTGCGCACAACCTCCTTTCCATGAGCTGGTGCCAGGGGCAACATGGGCAGTCTGCAAGAAGTTCGAGGATGGTGATGCTGAGGGTGAGCTGTCTGACGAGTGGGAGGAAGAAGGGACTTCCACCAAGGGTCTCACAGGGCCGGATGGCACGGATGACTCTCACTATTTTTGGGCCTTGAGGGCGTTCATTGCAGAGCTCGAGGCCAAGTTCTTGATGAAGGGCACCAAGGAGAAGGAGGACCTGTTGGTCGCCAAGTCGCAGACCGCCGAGCAGGATGGCCTCGTTTACGTGAAGAGCTGTCGACGCAGGGAATCGGCGCTCAACGCCGGCAAGTCAGTGGGGGACTTCATCGTCAGACAGGACGTTGAGGAGTGCATCAAGGGTCTGCGCATCAAGGAATACCGAGATCGCGTATCGGAGCAGCTGCGAGTCAGCCATCCTGCACCCAACAGGGTCACCTGGGAGGACTTGGAGGTCATCGTGGAGGTGCAGGATAAGTTGAAGAACGATGCAGAAGCATGGGCCCTGACGCTTCAGCAGGAACTCGTCCGCAGACTGACCTGCGTGTATTCCTGCTACGAAGCCAGGATGTTGGGGCTTGACCTCTCTGAGCTGGTGACCTCCATGAGGCGCTCTAGCTCTTCCCACAAGACTGGGGACAAACGCAGGGACCCCAAAAAGAAGGAGCCAGCGCAGTCTGGTGGTGATGGTGCTAGGAGGCCTACGAGGGAGGTGAACAATGCGGAGAGGCAGAAGCCCACTTACGGCAAGGTGCCACCACCTGACGCCTCGAAGGAGTTCCAATGCGAGTGGTGCTTCACGCGCTTGCCCCATTCGCCAGAGCGCTGCTACACTGGGTGTCGGGAGGCCAAGGTACCCCACAACTTCCACAAGGATCGCCAGAACTCGAAGTGGCCAAATGAGGTCAAGAATGCTCAGATGCGCGCCTACAACATCGCCCACCGCTTCGAGAACCACAAGATGGGGATCACCACGAAGGAGTGGCTCAAGCTGCCGGAGTCCAAGCAGAAGCCGCAGCAGCCGCAGCAGGTGGCAGCCAGCGCTGAGGTGAAGGAGAAGCTCGCCGCAGAATTGACAGGCTTACAGCCAGGAGCGCCGGCCAAGGGTGGCAAGGGCGTTGAGGCGCAAGCCCAGTCAGAGGATGGCGATGACGTGCCCGAGTACGACTCCAACTTCAACCAGCAGGCGGAGTACGAGGAGGACAATCATGACTGCCTCATGGGGGAGGAACTGGGGGACAGTGACGGTGCTGGTGCCAGCCATGCGCCAGAGTTCCAGGCCAGGGCCGCAGTTGCCCTGGGAAGTACTCAGAAGATGCAGAGCTTCAAGGTCAAGACGCCTGAAGAGTTCGACAAAGCTGCTCAGGTGCCCAGGGCCATCCCACCAAACATCCTCAGCAGGAAATTCCACCTGTTGGCGTCCAACCTCCGCAGCTCCATGCGAACTTGCTCACAGATTGCAGCAATCTTGGTATCCCAGCACGCCATTGACCTCCCGAAGGACATCGAGAACCTCCTGGCTCTGGAGGAGCTCATGGGCAATGAGCCGAAGAACGCAGCTGAGCAGCCCACCGAGGTCAATGAACACGAGCTTGAGGACGTGCACGCTACGGTGGCACAGGGGGTTGAAGTGGAAGCAGAGAGCGCAGAACGCCAGAGGGACGAGGAGTTGCCGCTGGACGAGATGCCCGACGGCGTGGTCGACAGTGTCACCGCCCGTTGTGCAGCCGCTCCACGCTGCTTGTGTAAGCGATCTGGGGGTGGTCGACTTATGTGACCATGGACATGTCCGGGCCGGCACCATCAAGACCCGTGCCTACGACTCGTTGAGAGAAAAGATGAGGCAGCACCTGACCGACGAGCAAGCGCTGCTGATGACACAGGTTCAGCCCATCTGCAAATTGCAGAATGCCACTCTATATGAGGGCATGGCGCTGGTTTCATCTGGTGGCGAGCTCATGCTTTATCGGGCGATCCTCATGGACACCGGCGCCAACTGTAACATCATTTCCATCGCGGTCGTGAGGCGACTGGGCCTTACGGTGTATGAGGCCAGCACCGGTGCCAAGGTCACCAGGTGTGACAACAGTCCCACGAAGTTCACACATTACTGCCATGTGGACGTCATACTGGCTGCAGGCACACCGCACATGACGCTTCACCGGCTTTACGCCTTCGTGACCTTCGAGCCCGAGAACTCTTGGGACCTGCTGATAGGTACTGGGCCGCTGAAGAACTCCTTGATGATTGACATCAAGCTTGGGAGCGGTGTGGCCGTGTCACATGCGCCGACGATTCTGGGCATGGATACTCAGGTGGTGCTTCCGTTGGTAGACATGACACCACCCAGGCGTCCCGACCTGCCCATGCGGGTGGACCCGACGGTGTGTTTGATGTCGGAGATATCTTTGGACAAGGAGTGGAGTGCGAATGGTTAAAGGACCCACCTCCGAGCGTGAGGGGGAGAGGTTCGCTGCTTCTGGCCAGCGTCCCGAGCACATTGACGACGACGTGGTATCACCATTGACGTCACCAGCGCCTTCGGTGAGAGAGCCTGGTGAACTCCCACGACCTTGCGTCAGCACGCACGCAGAGCTGCTGGCGCAGAATCGCCATTGGACAGCCCCGATGAACGATCGCCGAAAGAGTGCCCTGGCGCCACTGGCACCTGCCGTGCAGGCAGCATCAGAGCGCGTGCTCGCACAGTTTTATGGTGAGCCGAGCCCTTGGAAGGGTGGACGCGCAAGATGGTTTGCTGAGAACCAGGTCACCGAGATTCGTCCGCCTCTCGACTACAACTGGGCGGATCAGAGACTGTGTCGGGACCGGAACCACATCGCGCGTCTCTGCCGCATCCTCCAGCGCCCAGCCCGGGACATGCCGACCCAACCTTCCCGAGATCATGTCTGCGTGGAGTTCACCCGGTGTCGCGAGCAGCAGTGGGTGACGATAGACCAGCTGATGTTCCCTAACTGGCTGTACGTGGATCAGAAGCTGCAGCATGACGAGGAGACGGACCGCTGGATACTCGACGGCAGCTACATGACGCACATACCGTCCTCTGCCAGCAAACACAACGTCGTCATGCCTAGGCCGAGAGGCATTTCGAGGCTCGACTTCACCCCGATCCAGAAACTGCAGGACAAGTTCCAGGCATTGCTCAAGTACCCCAGTGGTGAGGTCACTGGGACCCTCATGTGGGATCTGAAGGAGAACGCCTTCTGTGTCCAACCGAGCACAGCCACGCAGTACCTCGACTTGATGGGCTGTACGTTGGACCACGCGTTCGTGTGCAATGGCGAGGAGTTGCTGCAAGAGCTCCAGCTCCCTCACTGGTACGAAAGCACTGGTGTCTGGCAATAGTAGCGCAATCAGGTATCTCTGCCCAGTGGACGTGGAGTCCCTCTCGAATGGCATATTCCAGCAGTATGTTCGACACGGCCAAGAGGGACCACCCCTGGAGCTCGTCTCTCTGGATTCCAACGCCAAGTACTACCCGGTGGAAGATGGTCTTGGTGGGCACGGCAGAGTGTTCTCCGAGAATGCAGCCGCCCAGGAGTACATACAATTGGGAGAGATGAGAAGGATGCTCAAGTCAGTCAACACCGAGCAGCAGGGATACGATGCGATTGAAGCAGGTGCAAAACGCAGGCCACCGCCACCCGGCAATATGGTTAACATCAGGCTCACAAAGCGAGCCCTGACGCAGCCACCTGCGCCTACCGCTGGGGCGGGACCGTCTCAGGCCGCCGCTGGGCCGTCTCAGGCCGCCGCTGGGCCGTCTCGTGCCAGGTTCGCCAGCAGGTCCGCGCTGGCACGAATGAGGTCGCCGCCGCGCAGAGGCCACTCACCGACGCCATCGCCACCATCCCACGACAGTGGGCTAGCGGGCAATTCTCGTGCGTTGTCACCTTCACTCGTTTGCGCCACAGCAGCTGGATCCTCGAGTCCTGCTGGCTCTCCTCGTGGAAGGTCGCCGCCTGCATCGCCTGCTCTGACCAACGTTGGCTCGTGGGCGAACTCAATCTATGTGCCGCGTGGTGCCCGGTCACGTTCCCCGCGAGACGTGTCCTCTACGCCTCCGAGTCCGCCACGGGCGCAGCATCTGTCTCCGTCCCCCGCGAGGGCACCTCCATCTCCATCGGGGTCAGATTGGGATGCCGTGCGGAGAGCCACGCGCTTATCCGACAGCTCAGTGCACAAGTTTCTGTCCGTGGAGGAGGTGAGGGCCTTGAGGAATCTCCGCAACCTCACCGTCTTCATGGTGAAGTTTGGCGTGACGTTCACAGATCGCTGTCAAGGCCGCCATATCGTGTATGAGCTTGGCGTGTGCAACAGTGAACGAGGTCTCCGACTTCGGAAGCATCCAGGCATCTCCAGCAAGGTCGCCAGGAAGCACGACAAGACTATTCATTGCGGGAACCAAGGCTGGCGCCTCCCTCTTGGGGGACAGACGACGTCTTCCAACCTGCTGGAGGCGATCATGTCGGCCTATGCCGATCTGTCGAACTTTGGTTCGGGGCAGAGGCACGAGGGAGGCCACGCGAGGAACATCGAAGGGTCACTATGCTCCTACGTGGGGCTGGAGTCAGTATACGTGCTGCGCTGCATGGAGCACCCGAATGCCAAGCCGGTCCATTACATTTTCATGGAGGATCAGCGGTGTTTGTCTTGGCGCGCTCATTTCACGAACGATTACCTCATGCGAGACGACCGGAAGTTCACGCAGTTGCAGTGGGGAACCAAGGTCACGGCCGCGCCGTGGGTGCTGCCGGCGCTGGAATCCCTTGAGGCACGTCGTCTCCCACCAGCTGCGCCGCCCGCCCTTCAGGCTCGAGTGGCCGAGAGGCCTGAGCACATGGACGAGGTACGGACGAGGAATGTGTACGAGGTCCGCGACCCTCCTGCGTGTCAGCAGCGCCACCCTCCTGGCGGTGCGGCTGAACGTCGACAGGGCGCGAGCAGCGCTGCACGCGCATCTGCTCCTTCCGCTGGGCGCCACGGGGCTTCATCCCATGTCGTTTCCGCGCCGAGAGCGTCCCGAATTCCGGCCGGCCTCACCTTGCAGTGCCCGCCTTCTCCGGCGCATTCAGTGTGCTCAGATGAGACACAGGCATTTGCGCACCACACACAACAACGACGAGAGGCGCAGCGGCAGCAGCCACATTTTCATCAGGGCTTCCCGGGCACAGCGGGCGGGCAGCCCTGACGCACGACCGACGCTGTGGCCGTGGGCTGCCGGCACAGGCAGTCCGCATGAGGCCAGGTGTGCTGCGGGCGTTCATCTCGCTTGCAGGCAGTGCAGTGGTTTGGTGGTGGCTGGGGCGAGGTCCCATTCCTATGGTCGCCGTTTGGGCGATATTTGAGACAATGGCATGGTACCTGTCGTGGTGCCCTTTTCAGATCTGGTGGGGGCGCTGCGTGGCTTCGCTTTCACACCGGCTGCCGTTGTGGTGGTCGATTGCTCGACGTTACCCTCGTCGTGCAGGTTATGACATTTGGGTCCTATGGGCCCTCGCGTATGTCTGGTACGTTGGGCTCCTTATCGTGCGCACCACAGGCATCTATGCTGGCGTACACCGTGTTCATACCGAAGGTTGGGTGGTGGTACCCCTCCGGGGGGTGGTCATTTCCTTGGCATGCTGGTCACAGTGTGCCGCAGCCCTCCTCCTCGTGGTCCTCGCCTGGCTTTGGGTCTGCGTCGATGTTTACACTGAGGATAGGGCACGCCAGGCTTCTCATGTCGTGGACATCCCTCTGGACGCGCATGACGTTCGAGGTGGCCGGGGGTGGACTGTTCCTCCCTTACAATGGTCCCAAGTTTTCTTACTGAGCCGCGTGCGCCTACCCGCTTTGCCGGCCAGGTTGGACAAGCCTCGCTTTGCGGCGCGCTGGGCACAGCTTCGGCGTAATCTCCGACTTCATCGTTTCGCGCAGGTCGCTTACCTCGTGATCGTCCTTGCGCTGGTGGTCTCCACTGCTGCTGGTGGGAGTTCTCGCTTGGCGCTCGGGGGGTGGAGATTAGTGGCGTGCTTCTTCGCCTCGAACTCGCCGGTAGCCGCAGTGCGGTTCAACAGAATTTTGCGATTTTTTCTGCTTTTGTGCGGAATCCTGTGGGTTGCTGGCGAGTTGACGGAGAACATGCCTGCGCATGGCGTCATGTCACCCACGCGGAGTGCCTGGAGTGCGTCACCCTGCACTTCTTGGGAGGCTCAGCAATCGTCGAGGCAATGGGAGCCGGGTTGGCAGGCCAATGTCGCGGAGCAGGATGAGGTCTTGCCGTATACCGTGCTGGACGAGCTTCAACCTCTGGGTGACACGACTGTGACCAAGGACGAGGCAGCGTGGCTCGACACTGAGCTCAATGCCACGTTTGGAGGGCATCCTGACTTCAAGGAGGAGCACTGGGAAGAAATGCGAGCTGTCCTTCGCAGATGTAAGGGCACTTTCGCCAACAGCCCTCACGACCTGACAGGCTACAAGGGCAAGCGGCGGAGCACAACACGTTCTCTATTCCTTTTGTGGACGAGTCCAAGGCTGCTTACCAGAGACCCAGGAAGTACAGCCCGGGCGAACAAGAGATCATTGACATCCATTGCAAGGAATTGCTGGAGTATGGCTTCATTGAGCCTGCAGCCAAGCATTGCAGACAAGCCCAACGCTACCTCATCTATACCGAATGCCCTGCATCTCATAGATGCCACCGCTATCGGGTTGTGAACCCAAGGCATTGGTTGAACAATTAGTATCGGCTGAACGAATAAGCCATATGATACTCACATGCTTGTTCAGAACATGCTTGAAGCGAAGATGAGTTTTCTCCGAACCATTCGGTACTTCAAGACACCATCTTGCTTTGCCATCTCGAGTCCGACATACTGGTCTCTCGATGACATGTGTCACTCAAGTCTCACCTTGAGTAATGACAGATGATATGACTGTACATGTCATAGTCGACCGTACTGATGACTGTCTGTCATTATAATATATGACATGACTCGACATGACATGACATGGTATGACATGTCTGACAGGTATGACACATATGACATGTATGACACATGTGTCATCGGTCATAACCCTGACATATATATTGTACATGTATTATTTATGTACATAATAATGAGGTGATGTATGTATATATCCACCTTCTTCCCCCCTCAAGGAAGTGTGAACACACAGGCAGTTGTCAAGTGCCTTAATACCTCATAATGCAACATGCAATCCTTATGGGAAGCAGCTTATACAGTTTTAGGGTTGCTGCCCTACAGTCCTTGGGTTGTCGCCCTACAGTTTTTGGGTCGTTGCCCTACAGTTTTTGGGTTGTTGCCCGAAATATTGTCATAACTGTGCTGATTTCAGCATGACATAAATGCCAAACACAGAGTGTTTTGCTATTATGTAGCGGCATTTCAGGGTATATAGTGTTACAGTGACCCTTATCACCCACAGTGACATTAGGGTGTTACTTGGCATCAGTATGGTACCACTGTCTGACAAATCATGCGTAGAGCAAAATGAGAGAACTGAGGATGTGCCGATGTCGTTGTAGTCAGTTGCACCGGGTGCAACCAGTCCGGTCCGGTGCTGAATTGAAGAAGAAGGTTCGTCCCCGGTTCCCCCGCCCCAGGCGGGTGGCACGTAGACCGGCGATGGCGGAGCACCACCCGGCGAGGGCGGCTCGGTAACAATCGGAGCTGCCTCGGGTGGCTGCGAGGGACCCGGGTGCCACGTCCACCCGGACCGGTATACCACGTTTGGGTACCAGCCCTCCGGTTGCCAGTAGAGCGCCGGCGGGATGGCTGTGGGCGTCAGCACACCAGCACCACCACCGACCTCGTCGCCGGTGCGCCCTGCTGCTGATGATGCTTGTGCGGAGCGGTCTCGTAAAGGCACGGCGGTTGCACAAACAACAAACATCAAGCAGACTGCGAGAGATGTGAGGGCGGAGAATCCAAAACCCATCGGTGGTCTGCCGCATCCCAAGGTCCGCCGCGGCGGCGGAAGACACTCGTCGTCATCCTCGGAGTCGTCTGTTGCCACTGATACCGAGCCCACGGGCGCAACGGTCCCCATGTTGTGCATTGCGAGGGCCGGCTCCGGCCCCGTGAGGTCCAAGTTGACCGCGAACTTGTCCATGAAGGACATGTGCGGCTCGTGCGCGTGCAACGCGCTGACGGGGTACACCTCCTCGTCGGACACCACCGACTGCGGAGCGGAGGGCGGCGCTGGCGGCGGCGGCACGACCGGAGCGTCGTCATGGACCTTGAAGTTGTTGATGTTCGTAGCACCACCAACCGAAGCGGTTGTCAGCGGGCTGGCGGCACTCCAGATACTCGTCGATGGTGTCGGGCACCCGCTCCTCGGCGACAGCGAAGGAGAAGGCGGAGACGGTGTCGTAGAGCTCCGGCTTGCCTTCCGCAATGCAGCAGACGGCGTCGAAACGGGCGGCGTCGTTGTCGTCCATGGCGTTCTGGAACAGCGTGGCGAGTACGTCGTTCTCGCTGTCCGCAATGCTGAAACCGTGTGCGCCAACATGTCCGCGTGGCCCGCCGTTCGGGCAGTCCCGATGCCAATGCTTCTCCGCCGTAGCGGAGCATGTCGTGTGCCAGCACAAAGGAACGAACGTACCGGTGGGCTTGTGGAAAGCTACCTTCCCCGAAGACTTCCCACGGAAGGTCTGCGGGAAGTTGCCGTGCTCGGGAAGGGGCTTCGCCGCGAAGCGGACGCCGTCACCATGTCCACCACGTCCGATGGCGTTCTTCTTGTCGTTGCGGGGCGTGAAGCTAGCCCCTCGTGTCGTCGATACGGGTGTGAAGGGCCTTGATCTCCTTCTTCATGTCAAAGAGCTGGTCGCGGAGCTCGCCGAAGATGGTCTTAAAGTCCTCGTCGTCGCTCTGTCCAGCCAGGGTGAGGGCGGAGAACGTGCGCGTAGCAGGCGGGACGTGCGAATCCGCCCCGTTTTGTGCGTAGCACTCACGGGTCCACTGCTGAATGGTGGCAAGGGATTCCGCCGCACGTTGGTCGTGCAACAGTCCAACAGAAGCCGGTTGACGACCGGGGCGTAGAAAACCGGGTCGAGGGACTTGATGAATAAGGACTTGACCTCCATGTCGTCGAGGGTGCTCTTCCGTCGAGCGGACCGGAGAGCGGCGTTGAAGGCGGCGATAGCCCGCGATGGGTCGAACTGGTTGATCTTGATGGCCAGAAGGTCTGCGGTGCCCTGAAAGGGTCCGCCGGAATCCAGAAGCATTCTGGCGATCTCCAGCAACACCCGCTTACCATCAAACGGGTGTGTCTCGGCCGAAGACTCCATCCAGTCTGCCGCGGGCGACACCGGAGCGACGATGAATTCCAGTGTCGAAAACAGAAGTTTGTTCGCCTCGGCGCGAACGGGCAGCGTGGCATCCTCCAGGTCGAACAGAGAGGAAAACGCGGACTCCTCAGTGACGAAAATGTCCCGTAACGCCAGTACCAGACGGGCGAAAACAGAGCCGACGTTCGATTCCGTACCATCAAAACGTCCATGTTTGTCGTCGTACACCTTCTTGATGACGAGCTTGGCGGCACGCTCGTCGAAGGAATCCTTCGCCAGACGTTTGACCGCGTCGATTAACAGTGCCCCTGCCGATTGGGCAGCCGGTGCAGCCGCAACCGTAGGTGTGGCCGGTGTGGTTGCGTGCCTGGCTGCGGCATCGTCGAAAATCGTAACTAGGGAGCGGCGTGCGGCCGCAGTGTGTGATCTTGTAGAGGTACCCATGATGAAATGACTGCAGAGACAGGGTGAGGTGGATAATGCCAGGCGAGGCTAACGGTGTGGGCGACGGCTTGCGAGTTGCGGCGGGTCGTCGAGGATAAATCGGGGAAACAGCAAATTTCACGCGGTCGTGTGGGACGAAAGGACGTGATCCATGTCGGACGGTGTACTAGCGACCAGAAACAACAAAATCCAGCCCAACGATACTGCACGGAAAATAAGCTGCCGAACGCGCACCCCAATCATGTCCAATCAACCGCGCGTCCGTAACTGAGCCATACCGCCCATACCGAAAACCTCTCTAACGCGGGTCCCTCACCCCATCTCAAGCGTCGGTGTTTAGCCAATCATGGCCAAAGTCGCAGTGTAAAATTAAGCGTGCGTGGTACCAAACCTGCTGAATATATCAGCTGGACTGTATATTCGGTGTGACTGGTAATCTGAATAGATAATCGGGATAATACTCCGTCTCTTCCCGTTATATGTTCGGGGTCTAGGGTTCCGGGACCGGTGACAGTCATACACCCTAACTATAGGAATGACAGTCGGGGTGTCACTTCCAGCACAGTCGCTTCTCCAGAAGTTACTGCTGAAGCTCAACGCTTCCTCATATACGCAATGCCCCGCATCTCTCAGATGCTACCACAATTGGGTTGTGAACCCGAGGCATTGGTTGAACAATTAGTATCGGCTGAACGAATAAGCCATGCGATACTCGCATGCTTGTTCAGTGCATGCTTGAAGCGAAGACATCGTCTTCTCAGAACACTTCGGTTCTTCAAGACTAATCTTGCTTTGCCATCTCGATGCCATGAATACTTGGCCTCTCGATGACAGGTGTCACTCTAGGTGAGTGGATGACAGATGGTATGACTGTACATGTCATAGTCGACCGTACTGACGACTGTCTGTCATTATAATATATGACATGACATGACATGACATGGTATGACATGTATGACACGTATGACATGTATGACACATATGTCATCGGTCATAACCCTGACATCACGGGCTCGATCCCGGCCAAGCTGGCTCACCCCTTTTCGGGCTTCTGGTCTAGCGGTACAGTTTCTGTTTCCCCATGATTATTCATTCACTGTTACTTCTTCATGATTACTTCTCATTACCTTGATACTTACTGCATCACTCCAGAATCAGCTCACACCACATGTCCACGTGATGTGGTGGTGTCATACAGGACCTGATATTAGACAGTAGCTATTACCTATATGCATAGTACTAGTGCGCATACAGTAGTCACAGCCTCACTCTCAGTCCTTCTAGTGACATCACTCGATGGCAGATATATGGTTCGTCGGTAATATATATCTAACTGAGAGATAAACCCTGAGTTAAGGGTTACGGAATCAGAACGGTAAAAGTCTCATAGATAAATCAGAGGCATACATAAATACCTAACGGGTGTTTCCCGTCTACTGGTGACGGTCACCCAGCCTACCATAGGAAGTGACATGTGACAGTTTTGAGTGTCACAGTGTCAAATCCAGCACACCACCTAGGGTGGTGACCGTAGCTAGTAGCGAAACGAAGTAACAAACTCCCTACTCAACTTCAGGAGGAAACTGTAGCACAACTGGGGGCCTGTACTCTTGGTCAGGGCGGTCCCAGTTCACAGCAAAGATTGTCAGGTACTGCTGTCAATTTGCCAAAACCCTAAACACAGCTCAAATCCAGAGAGCTCTTCTGCACATCTAGGAAGTCACACTATAGTTAACCTCTAGGCAGGCACGGTGTGATCAATCTCAGCCACTAGAGGTCTTCGGAGCTGGCGGTCCGGCTCGGAGCAGCGTGATTGTGAAGCAGTTGCCGGCCCCCGGGGCCGGTGGTGAATCATTCGTAGAAGAAATTGACGAATCCTCGATCACAGGAGGCTGCACCGCACCGGGGTGCTGCCAAGTGCTGCCCGACGGTGGGGCCTCATCATCTGAAGACGATAACGGCGACAGCGGAGGACCGTCCTCAAACAACTCGGCAGGCGGCGGCGGCCCGGGATGCCACGGCACCGGAGCCATATAGAGGCCCTGCCGTCTCTGCTCACGCCGGTGGCGACGAGGTGGAATAGCACACGGCATGTCATGAACCATTTCAGTTGGCGAAGCCCCCGTGGCCGGGACTGCTGAGGTAGTCCACGTAGCACCACCGACCGGTGGACCCGTGCATGTGCGTGCACCGGCACCACCGACACCGGCAACGGCGTGCGGCGCGGCGGTGGCACAAATTACAAAGAGTGCGCACACCAAGGAGGAAGTGAGGAGAGACCTCGCGAACCTCGGAACGCTGTTCCCGCAGCCGTACCGTGGCCGCGGCAGCGCCACCGGGTCGTCCTCGTCGTCATCGTCGCTCGTGACGTAAGTCGCGGGCTTGTAGTCCATCACGCGTTCCGGCCCCTCAACCGCGGAGAGCAAATGCATGCTCGGGGCCGGCTCGTCGGGCACCAATGCAACCCCCGTGCTCCCAATGAAATCGGCGAACGTGCGGGTGACGGGAGGGCAGAAGGGGTTCGGCGGACCGGTCCACGCTCCCCCGGACCCAACCGACGCGGGCGGGGAGTGCGCGGGCGGTTCCGACACCACCGGCAAGTCGGCAGTGAAGGTGTTGACGTTGAATGTCGAATCTCCCGCCGCGCGCGCCAACTCGGAGAACTCGGTGACGGCGGACACGAGGGCCTCACCGTCCTCCTCGCAGAAAGAGCACGCGGAGAGGTCGGCGAAGATGTCCGGCTTCCCGCCCGCGAGCATGCAAAGGGCGTCGAACTCCTCGGCGTCGTCGTGGTCGATGGCATGCTGAAATTTTGCGGCCAACACCGAGTTCTCGGCCTCCTCAGCGAAAGCGTAGGCCGAGAGCCCGGTCCGGCCCCCGTTCGGGCAGTCCCGATGCCAATGCCGCGCCTTGCCCTTCGCGCACACCTGATTTTGGCAGTACGGCACGGTCGCACCGGTGTCGCGATGGAATGCTACCTTCTTGGAGATGGACTGCGACCAATTCCCCCCCTTGGGGAGGGGCGAGGCCGCGAAACGCGTCTTAATGCGGCGGTCCGGCTTGTCCGCGCGAGGAGTAAATCCCCGCGGAGCCGGTCCGGACTCGGCGGTGTCGAGGAATGCGGCCAATTGACGCTTCAAGTCGAGGACCATCGTCCTCAAGTCCGCGAGCTCACCGGGTCCACCGGAGTCATCGGCGGCCCCCTCCATGAAATGCGTACCGTGGGAGTAGCGGTGCGCGGACGCCGTGGCGGTGCCCGCCCGCACGTGCTCGGAGTAGCATTCACGCACCCATTGTTGAATCGTGAGGAGGTCGTGAGCGGCTCGTTGATCGTGGAGGAGCAACCGTGACACCGCCGGTTGGTAGAAGACGGTGTCGAGGGACTTGATGAACAGCGCCTTCACGTCCTCATCGCGGAGAGTCGCCCGCGTTCTCGCAGCCTTCAGAGCGGCGTTGAAGTCGCTGATCTTGTCATGCGGGTCCACGCCCGCAGAGATGCGGATGCTCAACATGTCCGCTTGACCCTGAAAGGGGTCACCCGCCGGGATCATGCGGCGGGCAAACTCAAGCAGCATCCGCTTACCGTCCTTCGGGAACGTGGAGTGCGAGGAGTCCATCCAGTCCGCCGCTGGCGACGCGGGGTCAACCATGAGCTCGAGCGTGGAGAACAATAGGGCGTTGGCCTCCACGCGGACGGGGAGGGTAGCATCGTCCAGTAGGAAAAGGGGTGCGAAACCAATTTCCTCCGTGACAAATGCTGTCTGCAGCGCAGAGACCATCCTGGCGAAGAGCGCGGACGCGTGGCACTCAGTCCCGGAAAATCGCCCGTTCTTGTCCTCGAATAACTTTTGGCGAACGGACTTGGAGACCTTCATGTCGAAGTGCTCCCGTTGAAGCGTACGCACCGAGGCCAGGAACGCAGCACCTGCTGAATTGGCAGCCGGCTGAGCTGCCGGCGGTGTGGCTGGAGTGTTGGCGTGTCTCGCAGCTGCTGAATCAAAAATCGTGGCTAGTGCGCGTCGGCGATTCGCCATGCTAGCGGTGGCTCGAGTAGAAGCAACCATCTTGAGAAGGACTGAAGGGGCGGAGTGAGGCAATGGAACGTGAGATGTGCGGCAGTTTCGGGCGGCCAAGAAACGCGCGGGTCGCCGATACGGCAGCCGTGAGAGATCAAATAATTCCGGGAAGTCGTGTGGTAGCGGCGGCCAATACGCAACGGTGTGGGATCCAACCAGAAAACGCAAACCAATCCAACGTTAAGACCCGTAGAAAATCTTTCTCCAACCGGTGCGGCGTGCCGTAAATCAACCCATAAAATTTAGGCCATACCCGTGACTGCCGGCACTCTCACGCGTGGAGCACCTCACTCCATCCCAGGCGTCCGAGCTTAGCCACTCATGGTGGCAATCTCGCAGTGGCTAAACAAAGCGCAAGTGGGGCCAAACCTGGCAGATATATGGTTCGTCGGTAATATATATCTAACTGAGAGATAAACCCTGAGTTAAGGGTTACGGAATCAGAACGGTAAAAGTCTCATAGATAAATCAGAGGCATACATAAATACCTAACGGGTGTTTCCCGTCTACTGGTGACGGTCACCCAGCCTACCATAGGAAGTGACATGTGACAGTTTTGAGTGTCACAGTGTCAAATCCAACACTCGACATATGGCACATCGTTAGCTTGCGCTCATGGACCCATGGACCCACAGTCGATATTCATGGACCCAGGGACCTACAGTCGATAGTCATGGACCCAGGGACCTACAGTCGATAGTCATGGACCCAGGGACCTACAGTATTTTACAGCATCATATGTTCACCCTAGAGATTCGAGCTTCACAGATACGTTCAAAGAGACTCTCCGGCAGACTTATCATATTCAGATATCGATATTATATGTTATCCTGTATATTTCAGCCTGCTTTGATATCAGTGAGTCTATGAGAAACACCGATTCGGGGGGTGCCGTATATCTCTATGACGTGCAACCCCCCAGCTGGGGGGGGGTGACCCATTCCCCTCTGTTGTGCGTGCAGTGGGCGGCGCTGTGAGTTGTGGGATGCGGTGGTGTGCATCTCACACGTCGACCGCACATGTAATAAGGGATTTTACATGTCGACGGTGGCTGGGGGCTTGGAGGAATGACAAGAAGAATCATCACAAATCGTGGAGGTTAATAGGGTACATACATGGCGGGGTACACGGGGCCGGTCTACCGAGGGGGCAGCAGGGCCTTGCGGGGTGGCCTGGTGGGAGCAAGTGGGAGTGAAATGGTCATGGCTTGAGGTACGATATGCCCCTACCCTATGTGGAGGTGGGTGCATGCAGGGGGGGCACTGGGGGATGCACAGATGGGTTGCTGACCCAGTGCCTTGACTGCACGCGTGAGACGCGGGGGAGGTAGAGGAAAATTCTGGAAATGTGGCACGTCATAGAGATATAAAGATGCTCGTCCCAATCGCGGTACAGTGTCACCATCTGGATGGAGTTTTTCTCGAGAGCACAGGCAACTGTGGTCTGAAAAAGCGTTTTTTACAAAAGAAATTCGAGCTGAACCTATATATTGAAGCGATATATTAAAGGTATTTCTCTCAGAAAGGGCAGGAACGATTGAACACCTGCTAAGAAGGTTGTTTGAGGGGTTTCGCTATGCGGGCCGCTCCAAACACCGAACTTAAAGTTGTCTATTGAGTGATGTCATAACGCACTGGATACGCTTTAGTTGTCCTTTAAAATACATTTTCATGATTGATTGTGTTTGTGTTGTACTTGGTCGCAATCTATATTTATTGGATGGCAGGTGGTGTTTCGTTCTTGTACTAGCAGATGGCGGCGGCCCTTGAGCTTGATCTGGCCTCGTTCGGATACGATGAAGAAGAGGCTGAGATAAACGAAGAAAATATTTTCAACGACGAAGATTCTCTCGAAAACTCGTTCCATCTCTCCACAGCAGCCAAGCAATCTTCTTTCCAAGCCGTCTTCCCATCTCAGGCCTGTGTGATTGGAGAGTTTGTCCAGCCTGCCAGAGAGGTTGTCGAAGCACTAGAGATGATGGCTCGCTCGCGCCTACGCAAGGCAGGACACGTTATCCCTGAGGACACACTCATATTGCAGTCCATGAGTGAGATACGTTTCGACGCGGATAAAGCAAGTCAGCGAGTTAACCAAGACACAAATAGCGTGATGATCTCCACACCTCAAGGACACGAGGGTATCTCGAAGTGGTTCACCGATATGGGCTCCTTTTTCATCCCTTTTAGTGTCACCAAAGATCTCACGAACTTCGCGATCAGCAAGCAACTTCTGTCTGGTGGGAGCAGTGAGGGCCTTTTTTACAGAGGCAAACATATCAGCGCTGAGAAAGAGTGTGAGGTTAAGGGCTTCACTGTCAAGTTCCAGATCCCCCCTCAGCTGCTAGATGGGCACGTCATTTTCTTCACAAGGAAACATCATCTGGTGCGGACTGCTGATTTCATCGCGGGAGTGGTTGGTTTCGTGAAAGGCGCCAAGGCGCGCGGTGCAAATTATGTTTCAGCCTCGTAAGGTGAACGGAGTAACCCAAGGTTACACTAACAACGCCATGGTGGTAGTTGCACCCGCCATTTTCGATAGGGGAGCGGCGTTGCTGGCGGGCCCTAAGACGATACAGGTGCCAATAAACGGCAGGGCGGAAAAACTCAAGCTCACGATCACTTTTACCCCGGTGAAACCGTTTCGGCATTGTACCTGGTGTGCTGGCGAACACCATTTTTCGAAGTGCCCTGTGAAGGACGAAGTGAGGAAGCAAGCCGTCATCGAGGGCAGGATCGTGAAGCATGACGGTGGTATCGAGTGCTCCGCGGAGTGCCAAACTTGCTTCGTGAACCTGCGAGCTGGTAAGCTCATCAACATGGCCCTCGCCACCGCCCGTTCTTTGGAGGCCCACAAGAACACGGAGTTCCACGCGATCGTATCGAGGGACTTCCGCGCATACCAGAAAGAAGGTCTTATTCCTCCGATCGCCCCTATTCTTGAGACAGAGAAGATTGCCAAGAAAAGGGCCCGCGAGGAGGCAGATGATGCTCGTCGGATGCGAGCACGTGGAAGCAGCAGCTGGTCGGATGATGGCTCTCATGCCCGTTCCTTCCCACCGCTCACTCCCATCGGGGTGGACATGCCCTTGCCTTTGGCCCCGCCTCTGCCACCGCCTCCGCCTCCTATGCCCCCAATGAGTGACATGGGTGACGACACGATGGACGAGGAAGCCATGCATGTTGCAGAGGAGGCTCGCATCTCCACTCCTGCCTCGGAGGGGATGGAGGGTGTTTCTCCCGTAGGCTCATACTTAGCGGCAGCTCGATCTTAAATCGGATCATACTACACTCGCGCGTCGTATGAGCCGCAGGTACCATTGGAATATGAAAACAGATTGAAATGAGACACCTTTTTCTAAAGTAACGTGCTGGTTGGAGTTGAAGCGGTATACATTTGCAGGGTGCAAGAATATTGTATATGTATATGTTCTGCGCGCTATTCTTCGCGCTATTCTTCGCGCTATTCTTCGCGCTATTCTTCGCGCTATTCTTCGCGCTATTCTGCGCGCTATTCTGCGCGCTATTCTTCGCGCTATTCTGCGCGCTATTCTGCGCGCTATTCTGCGCGCTATTCTGCGCGCTATTCTGCGCGCTATTCTGCGCGCTATTCT
>LGRX02034907.1:0-52183 GCA_001247695.2 Cymbomonas tetramitiformis | reverse complement strand
TCATCCGCGCATGACACCGTGTGTTGTCCTAGCACAACTCCCCCCCCCTTCAGGTGGGAAGCGTCCTCGCTTGTGCTTAGATGCACAGTCGTTAGGCTGATTCGGAACCCATGGTGTCCCACTCGCTGTCGTCGGACATCACTGGTGGCGGCGTAGGGTTGTACTCCGGCATCAAGGTCACAGGCTCCTCGTCAGCTTCTTCCAGATTAGCGCAGACTCTCTCATCGTTGAGCTCTGTCTCATTTTCATCTCTCCAGAGTATTTCCGCTAGGTATTCACATACCGCTGCGATTGACCCCACGGGTTGTTCCACCGGTAGAGAGCTGAATAACTGTTTAAGCAAGGCCGCGGGGATGCCATACACGTGCCATCCAGCTCCCATGCCTGGCCTAGGGTCGCCCGACTCTCTGCGGGTGGAGCCGCTCTGCGCCATCTCCTCGTGTCGCCCATAACGGCGTTTGAAGTCGCAGGGGTTTTCAGGGTCGCAGGACCTCAGGGTGGTGATAGGCGCGTTGGTCCAGAAGTGGGTGGGTTTCTTGTAGGGCATACCATACTTGCAATATGTAGCCAGATGCGGAAGTGGCAACCCTTGCATGCATCGGCGAGTGTGTAACCCATGAGGAGCTCGGCCACGCGGGTTCTCGATGAAGTAGAAGCTCGGCTGGAGGTACTTGATGATCTCCAGCGTTCTCCGCACTTGCCTGTCAGCACCACGCAGGTTTCGTACCGCTACCGTTTTGGCTTGGCTGTACTCCGTGCATGGAGGGCTCGCCCAAATGCCGTCAAAGTGCTTGGGCGAGAACTGCCGATAGTCCCAGTGCAGGATGTTTTCGCAGTGGGTGGGCTTCCATCGGTTCTGGATGTCCACCGAGACTACCTCACACCCGGGAAACTGCTTGCTGAACTGTCGTTCGACAGAGCCCGTGCCACAAAACAACACCAAGATCCGTATTGGGCGTCGAGACGGCTGTAGGCGTGCTGCTCCTCGACCAGGTCCTTGGGATGGCATGAAACTAGTGGGTGACACCGTCGCGAATGTGCCCACCTCGTCGTCGGCTCGTTCTTCCGGGATCCACGCCATTCCGTCCGCCTGTAACTCCTCAGGGTCCGTCATCCATATCGCCCCTGCTGACTCCTCGCGTTTGCGGGTGACTCTGCTCTTTTCACGTTCTTGCCTCTTGGCCTCGACCTTCTCGAACTCCTGCAGAGCGCGGTTAGGTATCCCTTTTCGGCCAACTCCATCGAACTCGAGGTCCTCGCGAGTTTTCCATTCATTCTCGGAGCGCGGCATACCTACCCATTTGACCATGTACTCCGTCCATGTCCGCCCGCCACGTCTCCTCGTGCGTGACCTCTCATTGCACTCCACCGCCATCTCCTTACGACCGCTTACGTCCACAGGGGGAGGCGGAATCTCCGCACTCCTGTCCGCGAACTTGCCATGGCCCGACTCCACTGGGGTGAGTCTATCCACGGTGAAGACGTCGTGCACCTTCCACTGTGGTGGTAGCTTCAGGCGGTAAGCCGCGGGGGCCCCTCGGTCCTCGGGGGCGAGCTCCATCTGCCGATCGCTGTGGAAGGCCTCCAGTACCTCCATCGGGCCCAGGCGCTTCTTCAGCAACTTCTTGTGTAGGCCCCTATCCCCGGGCTGGGTGAGATGCGTGGCGTCCACCCACACCATGTCACCTATTGCGTACCGGCGAGCACGATGGCGAGCGTCATACTGGGCCACTTGCTGCTGCTGAGCTACCAGCAACCTATCGCGAGCAGTCTGCAACTGCTGAACAAACTGCCGGGCGGTCTCGTGGGCCGTGCCTTTCTTCACGACGTCCCCTCTCCCCCCCTTGGCACGGCCCCTACGAGAGGCCAATGCAGCTTCTACGAAGAAGTCGAGCTGCGACGCCGGGGCATGCCCATAGCAAAGCTCGAAGGGTGTGAATCCAGTAACTGCGGACCTGGAGTCGTTAATGGCGTACTCCACCGGGGTGCACCATAAATCCCAGTCTGTCTGGTTTGCGTCAACGTAGGCGCGCAACATGCGCTCCACCGTATGGTTTGTGTGCTCCGCTTGGCCGTCTCCTTGTGGATGGTACGGCGTAGTGGAGGCCACCTGCACCCCCATAAGGCGATGCAATTCCATGTGAAAGGCGTCACGGAAGCGAGAGTCCCTGTCACAAATGATCTTCATAGGAGCACCGTGCAGTCGCCAAACATGGTCGAAGTACATTCGTGCCACTTGCTCAGCCGAGCTGTCGGAGTACAGCATGGGGACCACGTGCACCATCTTGGACAACTTGTCCGTGAACGTGGCGAAGGCGTCGTAGCCCCGCTCCGTGCGTGGCAGTCCTGTGACGAAGTCAATGCTCACCACCTGCCACAGCCTGACCGGGACTTGGAGGGGGTTCAGCTGGCCATCCGGATAGCTGTTCCTCGGGCGGGTCTGCTGGCATATCAAGCACGAGCGGGCCCAGTCGGTGACGTCCTTGTTCATGCGGGGCCACCAGAACCGCCGCACAATCCGAGCAAGAGTCTTATCTCGCCCGGTGTGCCCCGCCGCGGGAGACTCGTGCGCTTCACGCATGACTATCTCTCGAAGGGGGGAGTCGGACGACAACACCAGCTGGTAGCGTCCCTCCGCGATGCGCCAGATCATGTCGTCAACCATGCGGAAGGTGTCCGTGCGTTGGTGCGGGGCGGCTAAAAGCTCTTCCTTTAACATCGTGAGGTAAGGGCTACGCTCGTACTCCGCGCGTAGTGCTTTTACGAACTGGCATGCCTTCAGTGGTCATTTGGCTGCGCGCGCCTTGGCTGCTGGCCCCGTCGTAACCATAGGCTCGCTTGCACCTTGAGCTGCAGGCGCACGGGCATTCGTCGTTCGAGGCCGAGTCCGGCTGGCGGCTGGCGCCCACACCAGCAGCACGGGCCACCGCAGCGCTGGTCGGCCTCCATCTGGTGACTCAAACAAGCATGTAGGGTGACCCTTGGCATCCTTGAGGTCGAACACCTTGACCACGTGCAGGCCGTACTTGGGCTGGATAAGGGTGCGCCAGGACGCGTCATAGTCCGGCAGTAGGAACATCGCCGACGTGTTCTCTGGGTCGGCGCGCCACTCGGCCATGAAGTGGCGTAGGATCCTCTCAATGAGGTTGCTGTCCTTGGTATAGGGGGGGTTGCACCAGACGTGCTTTCCCCGCCATTGCTGCTTGAGGCACTCCGTCCAATAGGTGTCCACTTGGCGGTTGACGCCCATGGAGTCACAACACGCGTCCACGTCGAACGGGCCGTACTGCGCTGAGATCTCTTCGAACTTCTCCTTTACCAGTTTCCAGTCCTGCCGGTCTACCACGTTATCGTAGTGGGAGCTTGACGCGGGAGGGGAACTTTGTTTGCTGGGAGGGGAAGGACTAGGAGGAGTCGAGGGGATTGGAGAGGGGGCTTGCTCCGGTTGCGAGCAAGAGCGAGTAGTGACGCCAGCAAGGGTGGCTTCATGCAAGGCGCGCTCCGCGGTGTGCAACGTCTCAGCTGCGTCTTCCCACAGGTCGGGGGTTTTCACCCAGGTGAGCCCATTCAGATGAGTGAGCTCCCCGACGACCAACGGAGGGCTGACCGGAGGTACAGACTCGTCTTCAGAGTCGGAGTAATCAAACGTGGTGTCGAGCACCGAGATGGGGTCCTCACGGATCTTGACTTTAGCGGGCTCCTCGGACGGCTCTTCGTCGGTGTCATCCTCGTCGATTGCACCGAATACTGAGGTGGGATCGGCGGGGGTCGAGCTCTCAGCTGGCTCCCTTGGCACACTCTGACGAGGCTCGTCTGTATCCCGGTCGACCACGCCCTTCTCCTTGAGCCCCTCCCTGGCGGATGACTGCTTGTAGTCTGGTCGTCTGGATTGGGCGTCCGGAACCACTAGGCATCGGCCAGGTACGTGCTCCATTTGGTGCACGCCCACTTCCACCAAGTCCTCATACCAGCGAGCCTGGCGTCGACTCAGCTCCCGAGCCGGTGCGAAGAGCCACTGCAAGGGTTTGTGGTCACCCATGAGTTTGAAGTCGGTGAATATAAGGTATGTTATAGTTATAAAAAAAAACCCAACCGATTTTTTCATTGTTTCAGGATTTTTTCGTAAACTTCCTTTACGAATACTTGCAATATACGTAGAAAGATGGTTTAAATCAACTTTTTGCATGATAAATTGTTCTTTGTTCTTTACTTTACGTAATAATGGTCTTTAGGTGGAAAAAAACTTCATAAGTTATGATTTATTTTTTCAGGAATTATGAATTCAGAATATCGTTTTCGAAACATCGATGGATGATCATCTTTCTTATGCAAATCGATTAACAAAAATGAGTGAGGTTCATTTGCAGTAGCATAGTTATATACATCATGGAAAGTTTTTTCATCGATTTCTCCGGAACATGATTCGAATATTTCCTGTAATTCTTTTGTCTTTCATTTTAAATACTCCTAAAGAAGTTGCATTGTTTTTCACCGCTCTTGGACAACCTCCAAACTGAGATTTAAAATTCTGAATGCAAATAAAGCATGATACGCCTAACGCCCCACCGGTTTCAAAATCAGCTATATGTCGATGTCTTGTGATAAATTTGAGAAAATTTGGAGCTCGAAACAAATTCGTTGATTGACAATCATCAACAAAAACAGCCAATATCGGACGTTCACCCTTGTATTTGTGAACGGGCTTTTCGAAACCGTCTATACCTGTCATATTGCCTGAAGATAATTTGAAAAGAGTTGTCTTCTATCTACCACAATAGTTTATCCGCATAGAATCCATTAGAACCTTTAACAAGTCTATCTTTATTATGTCTTAGCTTGTAAAGTCTTCTTCTTTTTTGTGCATACTCAATACCTTTTAATTTGATGTAAGAAGAATAGTCATTATAATCACACGCACCTATACTTGCTATTTTCTTATTATTTTTCTTGTCAAACACATCTAATTTCTTGTTCTTATTTGTTGAAAGTTTCACATAGACATTCAATTTCTTTGCGTTCTTTCTTGTATGTTTACTTATTGTGTAATTACAACCCATTTTATTTAAAATAAGGATGAAAATATTAGAGCTCTTTTGCGGTACAAAATCATTTTCCAAAGAAATACAAAAAATGTACGCACATTGTGAAATTACGACTTTAGATATTCTTCACAAATATGATCCTACAATACACGGTGATATTCTTCAATGGAATTATAAAGAAACATATTTACCAAATGAATTCGAAATAATATGGGCTAGTCCGCCTTGTACCGAATATTCTAAAGCACACCGGCGCAAACCACGAAATCTCATTTTGGCCGACAACATAGTAAAAAGAACCATGGAAATCATAAATTATTTCAAACCGAAATATTGGTTCATAGAAAACCCGGCCGACGGTGGACTATTACAACGACGAGACTTTATGATTCCATTATGTATGTATAAGCACACTTGTTGTTATTGTAGATATGGTTTTCCCTATAGAAAAATGACTAATATTTGGACAAATGTAAACGATTTTAATTTGAAAATTTGTAATAAATTGACGCCTTGTGATAGTCAACAAAAGTACGGCAAGCATTTATATACCGCCCAACGTACACACTCATCAAATTCCAAAGACAATATAGGTGTAAATGATGCTTATGTAATACCACCACAATTATTGAAAGAATTAATTCAAGATTTACATTGTAGGGACAATAAATTCATTGAAATTCCTACGAAATGCTGATGGATGATTTTGTTTCTTATGTAGATCAATAAACAAAAGGTCGTGTGGGTTTTGAATTGACTTCTTATATACATCATCAAATACTTCTTTTGATATTTCACCGGCACATTCTTCGGAAATACAATCAATTTCTTTCATATGTTTGTGACGAAATACCAACATATGTGTTAAATTTCCACGAATAGCTTTCAATAGGCCACCGCTATTAGATGTGTATGATTGTGTACTAAACAAAATAGTTGTTCCTAATGCAGAATCTTTTAATTTTCCCATATGTCTATGTTTGATAACTAAGTTACTTAATTTGGAAGAAGGTTTCATAACGTCGGAGCCTTGTACATCATCAAAGAATACCACAGTCATAGGCTTTTTACCATTATATTTATGGTGTGGAGGTTCAAAATCAGAGTCCGAAAATTCTAATAATAAATCAGTAGGAATATCATATATATTAATATCTTTTCTTTTCAACAACGACATCAAATGTTTTTATATTTTTTCAATTTTTCGTGATATTCTTCATAGTCGGTGGCTTCCTCATTTAATATATTTTCAATCTTTTCGGGAACATCTTTTGTTGGCTCCAAAACATCATTATTATCATCTAATGGAAGTCCTTGAAAATAATGTTTATTATTATGATATGTTGGAGACATCAAAATTAATCTATCTAAAGCATTATTAGTTTTCATTAATCTTAATAAATTAGATAAAGCTGTGGTTTTACCTACACCACGTTTTGCCACGGCCAAAATGATTCCGTGTAATTGAATAAAATTTGGTTCGGTTTCAATTGTAAAAGCTGAATTTTTCGGTAATTGAATTCCATATTTTTTTGTCATTTATTTTATGAAAAGACATCAATAAATTCAAAAGTTTCCTTATAATAAATATTAAAATTCTGGAAATAAAGATTTATATGTTTTATGAAATTGTTTGTCGTTATTTAAAACATCATTATAAGTTGGAGGCTGTTGATTGTTGCGGTCGTCAATAATATACATCGTTTATATAATCTATTTTAGAACTTATTTAAATTCATTTTAGAACTTATTTAAATCTTATTTTGTTACACATTTATTTACGTAATTTTTTAATCATTTATTACGTAATTATTTATTGTATATTTATTGTATATTTCCTTGTCATTTTACTTGTCATTTTCTTGTATGACTTATGACATATATGGCATAGGGTTATGACATATGTCATATGGTTTTTATGGTGATAAAAAAGTGTGCCCTATAGTCGGTGCCTTACTACTGTTCAATACGTGTGTTGTAGGCAGTTGCCGGCATATTGAACACCCCTCCAATCGGTTTGCCCCATTTCAATACATCGGCGCCCCAATTCATAAAACCCCCCAGAACCGACTTCTGCGATACGCGTCCAAATGCCGTGAAAACTTGGTGTCCCCATAACGCTAGACCCTTCCTTAGATGATACCAAGTGCTAGTGGGTCGGAATATTATTATTTTGGAATAGAAAAAGTGACAATCCTAGAATAGAAAATTGAAATTTTATTTTTAAAATGCAGACTGAAAATTTTATACCGTCCCTCGAAAAATTATTATCACAATGATGCCAAAGGGATATATGTATATCGGGAAATATTGGGGAAACGCGGAAAAAAAGCAAAAAAAACGCGAAAGCGCTTCCAGCGAAAGCCTGTGGTCTCTATGACCAATAAATACAAGTCGTGTGGTAATCTTTTTTTTTTCAGCCAATAATCTGGCCGCGATGTAGTGAATATACCAAAGGTTTATATTCACTAAAATATTTGTTGGTGAAATTCAATTTTTATATTTTCCATTCGCATATCCGTGGTATGATGACGTGTCTAGCCTCCGTCACGTGCTCACGTCGAACAAAACATAAACCGCTCA
Source organism: Cymbomonas tetramitiformis (assembly GCA_001247695.2). Classification (NCBI taxonomy): domain Eukaryota; kingdom Viridiplantae; phylum Chlorophyta; class Pyramimonadophyceae; order Pyramimonadales; family Pyramimonadaceae; genus Cymbomonas; species Cymbomonas tetramitiformis. The sequence continues at coordinate 44,558 of LGRX02034907.1, read as the reverse complement.
CCTGTTCTCGCTCAGACCTTCACCTCGAGCTGCTGGACAGTGACTTACGGACCCGTAAGTCACTGTCCAGCAGCCTGATGTAGAGGTCCGAGCAATACACCGCAAGCATCGAAACTTTGCATACTTATTTTTAGGTGTGTTAGGAACAACATATTTTTTGCGCGCGCGAGATCCGTGCATAATCTGGGATCTGGAACGCCGCGCAAGGGAGGGGGTCATTGGGCACGCATCGAGTGAACGGCTCGACATACGCACCGCATGAAATCACAATGCATAGCACAAGCGTACCACACATATCATATTCGCATAACGAACACGTTTTGAGCATTTGACAGCGCGCTGTCAGCCCTAGCAAAAACGCGGATGTCAACCGCGTCCACGTTTCCGCTAGGGTTTCGTCCCTCATCTGCGCGCTCGCTTGCAAACAAGTATGCGCTGCGGATGAGGGAACGGCTTACCAAAATATTATCGCATATGTGTTATCTTTCAATGTTAATTCGTACGGTCTGAATGGCCAACCACAATTCTCGCTAAGGGCCGGCGCGGTCATGTGGGCATGTTGAGCGGGATCTTAGGGTTTTCGCGACTTCCAAAAGTAGTGAAAGGGGCCATCATTCTTTGCGAAGCGAATACCCCCTGACTCAGTAGAAATATGTGATAATATTAGATAGGAAAATATTACTGAGATGAGCACGTAATCTTAAAAATCTTCGCCTGGCTGTACGGGGTCTCACTGCGAGAGAGAGAGAGCGTTCCGCGTTAAGTTGAAATTACATAGTTAACAAATAACATCTGTACATCGCAAAATGCTCAAAGCGACATCTGCTGTAAAATGGGACAGTGACACTGTGAGTATCATACGTAATTATACAAAAACGCGAGTATCATACGTATGCGAGAGGTGAATCTGTCAAAAACCAAACCAAATCTTTTGCGTCTCAAAATGACATACCGTACAAAAAAGCAGTCATATGCCACCCAAGAAATGTGGCGTGCCCCACTTCGACTTTTTCGCGGGGACGCACGATTAAATGCAGATATTACTTCATTTTCAGTGCACGGTTCAGATGAATGAGATTATAGTTCCGAATTTCGCCCGTCTAATGAATCGCGTAATGTATCCAAGACGTGAATGATATATGCCTAAAGTAAGTAGATTATTCAAGAGTTTGACGATCATTCAAGTCTACGGTGTATGGTACGACTTTTATCAAATCTACGGTGTATGCGGGTACCATATCTTCAAATCTATCGCGTCGCGACCGCAAATTCTTTTCAACAAATCTCCCATTTAATTACTAGTGATGACTGTATCAAAACCCGCTCTACGACGCTGCATATGTGTGTGTCAACGTTGAAAGTATTGGAATTGGTCAAATTCAAGTTGTATCGAAAATACCTAGATGACGATGCATTGCATATAGATTATTGTCAATATCGAATAATTATATCATCATTGCTTTCGGTGCCCCTTCAGCTGTACAGTACACGTTTACAATTTATATCATATCACGACTTTCGTTCCCTAGCCAATGCATGGAGTATGTATCGATAGCTGATATTATAAGGCACGAGCTCATAACTTGTTTCCATATCGCAACTGCCGCATTTGCATGTCGCTGTCGCGATGCCTCCAGTGCGGGATGTCTGCGCATTTCCATTTGCTTTTATATTTGCTTGATGATCATAATTGAAATTTCATTTGAAATTGTATACACCCATGCATCGTCTCCCATCCGCATGGCAGAAATCCCGTTGGATGCATCCCAACCGACATGCAAGCTCGACAGTTGCGATACAGGAAGCGAGCTGTGGGCAGATATATTTCACAATTGCACCATGCGTGTTCGACATGCAGACGATGTAGAAGGGAGACCGCTAGATCGCATCGCGACATCCGAGCACGACGTCTGCAAATATAAATGTATTAAAAGGAAGCACGCTGTGCCACTTGCGTATCTTTATAATTGTACAGTAGCATGTATGCGCGTCCACACAATGCATATAAACTCAGAAATGTCTGCACGAATTGCCACTGCGTTTATGCAGTTTTATAGCGACGACGGCTGTAAATACATGTGCGCCATGCGCAGCGGATGCAGTATCAGATGGAGCGCTGGCGCTGCGACACCGTTGGATAACGGATATATCTATACGAAGTATATAAACTTCGTATATATATACCCGCATGGTAGATCGATGATCAATATTGTAATGCTCATGCAATATCTTTGGATAGGCTTCTAAAATAAACATAACCTAACTTAAAAAATAAATGTTATAACTAAATTTATTAATATGATTTCGGTAGTTAAATATGATAATTTTGATATTGAAAAATTGATTATTGATAATGTTGATTTTACAAAAATAAAAAGTAAATCTAAACCATATAAGTTTATAAGTAATCAATATGATCAAAAGCCGTTATACTTAGAAACACCGAAAATGCATTGTCCATTTGGAGTTAACAACTTTGAAGGTAGTGACCGGTATAATATTTCGTTTAATTTAGTTGAAGATATGGAAAATATTATATTAGCTAAACAAATTGTTTAATTGATACTTATATTCCTGTTTCTTTTTTGTATTCGTAGCAGTATCATTTGTAATGTTATTTGTATTGTCATTGTAAAACGCTTTTCCTTCTTGGAAAGTCTTTCTTTTATAAGAATATTCTTTCACTCTAGATTTAGAAAGTATTTCATATATATTTACACAAAAGTCATTTTGAGTATAAAGTTTAGAACAATAATGCGTCTTCATATATGTACTATATATATTATTTGAAATGAGTCTTTTCAATGCAAAAAAAAAATTGTATATTGAAAAACGCAATTTATTTTTGAACAGTTTTCCTTTAATAGAATACATATATTTTGTTTGTATATCGATAGCCTGATATGGAAAAGTCTTTCTAAAGCAAAAAGTGGTTTATAATGAAAACGCACATTATTTTTGAATAGTTTTTTGTCTATAGAATACATATATATGATATGCAATATTATGAGATATGTATAATATGCTTATGTATGCTTGTGCTATGCTCTTGTGTGCTATGCCAATGTATGCTAAGTGTAAAACGAAATTGGGTACACAAATATATATATATATATAAACTACTGTTATAAATTGCTGTCTATTTCAGCTAAAAGTCCGGTGCACAAAAGTGTTTAGCACAAGTCTTGGCTATCCAAGCTGCCAGTAGAGTCTACGGATGGCTGGGGTGCGATTTGAGACTTGAGTAGCTCTCCTCTGGTTTCAGAAAGGCTAAGCTTTGACTGAAACTCCGTTTCGAGATCCCGATCAGTAAAGTTGTCAGAACTGCTGGCAATATCAGAGGTTCCCAAAAGATCCCTGAAACTATAGTTTAAAGCAAGGTTTTGCCACTTAAGAATAGCGATTTTTTGGTTCGCCTCCGTATGCTTGTATGTAAGTCGCCATTGTTCTTTTCTGCTAAATTGGTCTTCACAATATTCCAACAAGTCTTTGTGGTGATTATTCCATAAATACTCTGTGATACTTTCAAAGTTCATACGTTGAATGAACCGATCACGAGCGCTGTAGTCAGCAACAAGCTTGTCCCACTTTAAAATAGCCAATTTCCGTTGAGCTTTTTGCTGCGCTTCAACCACTGTCTGCTTCTCTTCGTCAGCTTTCTGCTCCGCTTCGTCGACTGCATCCATAACAGCATCTTCACAGATATCCCAATTGTATGTTGCAAGTTCTTTTGAAAAGTTTGCCTCTAAAAAGTCCAGCAGTTTAGAAAAACCCATTTTGCTTATATCTGTTTCAGGTTCACTGTCTGTATTGTCATTGTTGTCTGTTTTGTCGCTGCTGTCGCTAGAGTCATCGCTGTCAGGTTCAATTTCGGAACGTTTCTTGGACTTACCCTTTTGTTTACCACTCTTAGACGTTTCACCGCCATCGTCTTTGTCGCAATCTTGTTCTGATACTGGTTCATCGGAACTGTAACCTTTTTGCTTTTTTACCTTTAATGCGCGTGCTTTCTCTCTGGCAGCCTGTTTTTTCGCAAGACATTCAGGAGTGTGATATCCACACCTGTCAACATGCCCACCTGCTTTGATAATATTGGCACAAACGTGTCCATTTGGTTTAACAAACTGGCAAGTAACGAGGTCAGAACTAACTTCAGGCGCTTTGCCTTTGCCTTTGCTTTTCGAAAACGTTTTAGGAGCCATATTTCATAAGTTTAACCGCAGCGCGCGAAATAGCAAACCTTTCAGGCAACGAAAGTTAAAGCTTTTTTTTTTTCTGTTGTAAAAACCCTACTGCGTTATATTCGATATCGAGCGTAAAGTTCTTGTTCGAGAATATTCTCGAGCTAAAAGTTCTACTTGAAGAATCATTTTACTCTAAAGATTCTAAACGCAGAATCTTTTTACTTCAAAGATTCTATACAAAGAATCTACATAGTTAATACATAAGGCAAAATATCATTTTGGCAGAATCTTTGTATCGATTATTTTCTTGTGGGAGAATCTTTTGATCGCGAATTTTCTCGAGGTAGAACATTTCGATCGCAAGAAGGCTTGAGGAAGAATATTCAGATCTTAGTCAAAACTTTCCAAGCGCGGACACAAACTTTGAACGGTAAAAATGTTTGAAACACAGTGTGAAGAAGTTACAGAAGACTACATTGCTGAAGGAGAGTTAGAATCTCACGAAATTGAAGTAAATCGTGCCAAGGAAAATATTTTGTTTCGTTTGGGTTTATCTCAAGACAATCCCCCGAAACTATATGGTTCGGGATCTAACCAAGCCATTCCTTCTTTATTTCAAAAGAAGGAAGTCAAGCATGGCGTCAAGTATATTACGATTGGGCATGTGGTGAAGAATCGAGTTGTCGAGTGTAAATATGAAATAACGCCTGCAGGTGTCGGTTCCTTGAGCGCCGATGAAGACCTCTTTTTGAGTATTTTCACAAAACTCGACCCAAAGGATAAAGATAATTGGTTCGACCATGTGTTGAACACGCTCAGCAATTACGAAGTGGGCAAAGCCTACAAAGAAAAAGAAAAGGAAGAAGCTGAGAAAGAAGAGAAGTTCAAGAAAAAGCTTAAGGCCTCTGAGTTGAGGCGTCTTCTGGAGGCAGCAGAACGCGATGAACAAGAAGAAAAGGATGCGAAAGTCGTTTCCAGTAAGAACACCACAGGTGCAGAAGAGAAGGGCGTATTCAAACGTCTGGCTGGAGCCGTTGCTGATACAGCCCACAAATTTGCGGATGCCAACAAAACCCAAAAGTTAGGCAATTAGTATAGCCTAGCAGCAGACTAGCAGCAAACTAGCATAGTCTAACAGTAAGCACATGACTAGCACAATAGAAGAGTATTATGCTAAGAAACATATTATTATGTTAGAATATAATTGGTTTGTTGTGTTCTATACTCTTGTCTTGTTGTCTTGTCACATAGCACAAAGCATACATTGGCATCGCGCAAGCATACATAATAAGCATACAACCAATTGTTGTATACAACTATTCTATAACCACAGTTTCAGCCATTTCGGCTGCTTGTTGCACACTACAGCGCGTTCTTTTCGTTTTTTTCTTTAGAGGTTGTTGTTGATCCCCTTGTCGTTCATCCCGTTGTTGTTTTTTTTCTCGTTTTTAAAATACATAACGTGCCGCCAACATCGGTCGTATGTAATCCCTTTGTATACTCTAATCGGCCATCCACAAACTTGGCCGATGTATTTTCCTTTTGTATGTAAGATGGGGCAAGGCTTTTGACCTTCTTCTAGTATAGGAGGTGACATACTTAGGTCGTAGGTTTAAGGTGTGTGAAAGTTATGAATAATTTTAAGTAAAGGCTGCAGTTCATATAGCTAGTTAGTCATAATAGTAGTAGTGCTATAGTGAGTACAACGAGTACTCCTAGAAAGTCTTTTTAAATAAAAAAGAGTTGTCTTATGTTTTCTCATATCTACCACAATAGTTTATCCGCATAATAACCATTAGAACCCTTAACAAATCGATTGTTTTGATGTCGTTTCTGATAGAGTTGTCTTCTATGCTGTGCATACTCAATACCTTTAGACTTTATGTAAGATGGATAGTCTAACATTCCACAAGCACCAATACTAGCTAGTTTCTTACCAGATTTTTTGTCAAGTACATCTAATTTCTTCTTCTTATTTGTTGAAAGTTTCACATAAACATTTAATGTTCTTGCTTTTTTTTTTTTCGTATGTTCACTTATTGTGTAATTACAAGTCATTTACAATAATAAATGAAAATAATAGAACTGTTTTGCGGAACAAAATCTTTTTCAAATGAAATTTTAAAAGAAAACGCAAATTATGAAAATTGTGAAATAATAACATTAGACATTATGAAAAGGTATAATCCAACAATACAATGTGATATACTTGAATGGAATTACAAAAAAAAATATTTTCCAAAAGATTTTGATATAATTTGGGCTAGTCCGCCTTGTACCGAATATTCTAAAGCACACCGGCGCAAACCACGAAATCTCATTTTGGCCGACAACATAGTGAAAAAAACCATTGAAATAATAAATTACTTTCAACCCGCCTATTGGTTTATTGAAAACCCGGCCGACGGTGGTCTATTACACCATAGAGACTTTATGACCCTACAAATTTTGGAAACCCCAGTGCATATGTACCCGACATGTACCCGGGACGTGAACCCAACGTGTACCCAACGTGTACCCAACATGTACCCGACGTGTACCCGACGTGTACCAAAACAGTAAAAAACGGGGTTTGGTACATGTCGGGTACACGTGTACTCTACCTTGTACCCGACGTGTACTTTTTAACAAGAATTTTTCATTCTCACCCATTGGGTTTTTTAATTATTTTTTTTTTTGGGAAAAGGCGCAACGGGAATCGAACCCTAGTCTCTCGAATTCATGACGAGTATGTTACCACTACACTATTGCGCCATATTTGATGTTAATTATCCCCCCCACCCCATTTATATACATTATTTTTACAAGCGATCTATAAATTTAATTATAGACGATCCGGTACCTCTTTCGAGCCCGCTGGATCTGTAGTCGACGTCGAGGGCTATCGTACGAAACACGTCCCAGTGACTGCCGCAACTCAAAGTTTTTAACAAGAATTTTTCATTCTCACCCATTGGGTTTTTAATTATTTTTTTGGGAAAAGGCGCAACGGGAATCGAACCCTAGTCTCTCGAATTCATGACGAGTATGTTACCACTACACTATTGCGCCATATTTGATGTTAATTATCCCCCCCACCCCATTTATATACATTATTTTTACAAGCGATCTATAAATTTAATTATAGACGATCCGGTACCTCTTTCGAGCCCGCTGGATCTGTAGTCGACGTCGAGGGCTATCGTACGAAACACGTCCCAGTGACTGCCGCAACTCAAAGTTTTTAACGGCGCGGCGCGGCGCGGCATGCGTACCCGGCATGTACCCGCGACCGGGTACATGACGGGTACATGCGTCCGCAGTAGTAAAGTACCGATTATAGCGTACCACCAAATAACTAAATAATTAATACAAGAAATGATTACGTAATAAATTGAGAATAAATTACGTGATTAAATGTGTATACGATCAAAAATAAATAAAAATCTACAATAAAAATAATAATAATAAATGTAAAATAAAAACAAAAGATAAAAGATAAAGATAAAAATTGTAAGTAAATGAAAAGTAAATTAATTAAGTTCTCAATATATATACATGTTAATTGTTCTTAAATCATTTATCCAAATTTCCACCATATGTTTCCTTCATTTGTTTTCCAACCCATTTTTCCTATTTTCATTCTACCTTTACCTTTATGGTCTTGTAACCAATAATAAGCATTCAAGAAACATAAGCTTGGTAAAGAATATTTGTTCTTTTTTACTTGAGTTCTTGTACTAATTCCATTTTTTTCATTATCTTTTTCAAAATTTTTGATAACATCAAAAACATTGATGCAAGCATCTTTTAATTCATCACCTTCATATTTTTCATAATATCTTGTTTTGTCACTTATATTACGAAACATAAAAATAAAATCTTCATTCATTATCGGAGTTGGGTCATAAATAGAACCATCCTTACGTTCAATCCAACAATGTAAGTCTAATGTATTCATCTTGCTTTGTTTACACTACTGAGTTACACTCTTTAAGTGGATTTTATTTTTTGAGGTTTTTGCAAAATCGAAATTATATGAAATAAAAAAGGTAAAATTGTTTTAAAGTTGTTTTCAAAGTTTAATACCTTATAGACGCCCTATTAACTCTAAAATTGCTTTACAATATTCATTATTCATTTCTTGACTAAACATTGTCATTTGAATAGAACTATCTACATTACAAATTGTTATATTACCATCCTAGGGACGCAAATGCACGCGCACGGCACAACATGACGGGAAAGACGTCGGGAAACTTCAGGGAATGGCTCAGGAGAGCAGGAGAAGGGACACACAAAATACTGGAGCAAACTACCAACATTCGACCACAAGCGAATTCCTAAAAATGCTCTACATAAAATTTTAAAAAAAATCGGGGGAAAAACACCGAAACACCCAATTTTTTTTACACAAGTAGAAGTAATTAGTTGAATATGAGTTCATTTTTGACAGCCCGTACGCCAGGCTCATCGGAAGGCTCATTCTTGTATATATATTATAAAGATTATAAAATATCTGAGAGACCAACAGGTGCTAATTCTTCGACCTTGATACTTATAGAATAATTTACGCTGCCGTCGCTAGCTGAAGTAGGGGACGCTAATGGTATCAGTCGGGCTTTACTGTCAGTCAAGGTGATTCTAAAGGAAGTGAATTGTGACCCTGAAACTTCGATGACAAAGTTTTGGTTCGGGTCTATATATCTTATGAAGTCTGTTGTTGTATCGCTGGGTAGCAATATCTTTGCAAATATATCGCTGCTAATCATTTCATTGCTGTTCGTAAATGTGGATAGGTTCGTTGATTCAATGTTGTGTGTCGGTAGCGATGTAATACGAAGGTATAGAGCATCATTGGTCTGAATGTTGCAAGGGTATATCGATTCACATAAGCTGTACGCTACAACATAACTTGTTTGAAACAAGTCTAAGAGCTGAGACACTGTACTCATACCTGCCGTACTGCGGTTAACACGACCACCGAGTACTTGGTCGGAATCGTTGTATTTGCCTGCTCTGGAAACTGAGGTATTTAAGGCGGCGTCTAAAGGAGACCCAGGTATAGCTTGAAAATCGCCGCTGACACTAAAAGCTACAAACTTTACATCGGGCTGTGGTGGTCTTAATTCTATACGAAATTTGTTCTCATAATTTAAGGCCCCGCCGTTGTCCTTATCATAAGTTATGGTAACTGTTTGTAAGGTCGTGCCACCGATAGCAGTTCTTATTGCGGTGGCCAGTTTAGATGTGAATTGGTCCAGCTCTGTATAATTTGCATAAGGTATTTTCACTTCCGTTAAAGTATTATTTACCGTATGACCCACATAGAAGATGCCATTGGTTTCATTAATACTGTACCATGTCTTTGCACAAGAAAAAGTATTCAATGTTAATCTCAATTTCGATTCCACTCGATAATTTGTCAACTGAGTTGGTACGTTCATCTGTAGAACTCGTGCATCTCCATTACTATTGTCTTCCGAAGACAAGAACAAAGTTCTCGTACTAATCACGCTCATCGTTATTAATATAACAATTATCTTTTCCAGCAACAATGTGCACATTTTTGCCGATGGAATCAACAGTATCTCTGTCTAAAGGTTTCGGTTCCTCAATATTGCCGTTGTACAAATCATCGTAATAGTCTGGACGTTTGATATAATCATCAACGAGGAGTTCCATATGTGTTTCTTTAAGGTCTGGGTATTGAAGTTTGGCTAAGCGTATCAATTCTTGACGGTCCAGAGGCAACGTTCTTTGAATGTTGCTCATTATTATTATATAAATCAAATTTATCAATGTTCCAAACAAAGGTTATAATATACTATATATAATCCTCGTTTCGGAACTTTTGATTTTGCCGTTGTTCCTAAGTAAGCTTATATTACTCTATATTAAATCTCATTTTGGAACAACTCCTTGTCTTGGTCAGCACGACCAGTGGCTTGGCGTATCATCTCTGTGATTGGGTCATATACTGGCACTTCCGTTAATGGTTTCTGTTCTATAGGATTCAATCCCAATTTTCCACGTATGTAATTCTTCTCACCTAAGCTTTCCGTAACACCCATTATATTCATGAAATCTGTGAAAATCACATTGGGAGTTTCTGATAGTAAGATTGGTTCTAATAAACATTGAGTGGTCCTAAAGATACGTTCGTCGTTGGTGTCAGTCGGTGTGTAATATCCAAGGTACCCTCCCACAGCCGAACCTGTCATGGCGTTGGCAAAGCCGTAACGAGACCTCGCTGTACTAACCCGCGTAGACTCCGGTGCATCTGAGTACATCTGTTCCACGCTATGTAATTTTGTCAAATCGTTTTCCGTACCTACCTTTGGATTGACGTGCACGATATCGTAATTGCTTTTAGCATGTGGTTTCAACCGGGCTGGTAATGACACTAAATCGCCTTCTGTTGAGTACAACACCTGCTTTTCCGTAGGAGTGTTCATCGGTTCTTGCATAGGATTGATTGCTGGGTTGAAATGATGCCCTTCTACGTTGTTAACTTCGGCTATATAATTGCTTTGACCACCTCCATTAGAGTGACCAGTCACAGATAACTTATACCCACCGTATTTACTTTTGACATCGTCAAATCGTTGTTGTGCTTCTTGATATCTTGATGTACTACGTTGTTGTTTCATCAATGTCAAAAGATTTACATACCAATCTTCTACATTTTGTCCACGTGAGATGTCCTGGGCAAGAGTGTTCAGACTTCCAAATTCTGCATCAGAGCCTCGATATGCAATAATAACGTCTTGGCTTTTAGGATTGACCAACGTTGTAGAGTTTCTACCCGACAAACTTCGGTCTACGTAATAACCCGGAAGTCCTTTCATAATACTTTTCAACCGACCTCGGTCACCATAACTATAAGCATAAGAGACATCTGATGCCCGTGCATACCTTGTTTGTGTAGGATTGTCCCTAGACGTGATATTAGCACCAAAGACTTTGTTCAGGGCGGTTCTTGGAAATTTTACGGCGTCTTGACTTAAGGCATTCAGCAAATTAGAGGTGTCCCTTTGTGTGTACTTGTCAACATCGTTAGGTTTCATGATTGGTTTACTCTTGACTGTAACCATAGTTTTGAAAGGTTTACTGCTGTTGTCAGATCTGTTACGCGAAACCGGACTATGTATTTGTTTCTCATCTTTATCGGCATCAACAGAATTATTAAAAGAACTGGTTGACGGACGACAGTAAGCATTGGACTGATAGCTTTGATTACAAGGTACTTGCATTACTATTAAGTACTTTTTGATTTGGGTGCTAAATCGGCTCCAGTTATGTAACTTATTCCTTTTTGTAAAGGACTCATTGGAGCCGGTGGTGGTACCTGACTTCTTGTTGTTACTCTTGTGGATGCTTGGTTACCAAACATTCTCGGCGACGACAATTCACGTAACTCCAATGATTCTGCGACTGCAAGTTTTATATATTCTATCCTTTCCAGTAATCCTTGACGGTCCAGCTTCAGGAGTGGTTGGTATTAGTTCTTTGGATGCATCTGCGAACATGGCGTTTCGGTCTTGAGCGTCTTTGGCAATACGCTGCAACGCTTGATTATTGATATCGTCTTGTGTCATTGTGTGCATTGGATTCATTGTCATCATAGGATTAGGCATGGTTATATTAATACCACTGCTATAGTCCTGAATATCTCTCACTAATGCATTGGAATTTATCCCTGAATCTCTTAGAGTGTTATAGAACACAGCACTGTTCTTAGGGGACATCGTTATTACGTAGTTGCTTTTAGCAAGTTTACCATATCCTTGAAACAGAGTGTCGGAACTTGAGCCGTTGGCAATTCCCATCATTTTCATACAATTGCGTCTTCCGACCTCATCGGTCAATATTGTTCTCATTATATATTAACGGTTTCTTTTTTTCAACAACTTGATTTCCGGGTCTGGAATATCAACAAACTCATTCTCTTCAGACTTCTCATAGAATATCAATTGATATTTACGCTTGCTTTTCCCAGACCGATTGAGCTTGAGGTAACCTTTCAATGTCTTTTGATAATTAGGGGATTTTTTGTCGCTGATAAACACATTGACCTCATAGTTGTCGTAATTTCTAGATGTCTTGGAAGCAGTATTTCCTTCTATACCCTCTTTCTTCAACGCACGCTCAGATTTTGCAGCCTGTTTACTTTCACTATCAGTCTTACTACCTCGGGTCTCTTTGGATGGTTTGGAAACAGGTCCTTGAACCTCTTTCAGTTCTCGCGGCTTGTATTGTCGGCTTAAGGTATCACCGTCGCCGTCCTCTATTACGAAAGACAATCCCTTTCTACTTCTGACCTTATACACCTGCGTAGACCATGTTTGGCTCTCTTTGTCAAACGTCTTCTTAGTCACACGTAATCGCACCCTATCGCCTGGTTTAATGTCTAACTTCTGTAAGAGTTTGGCAGTTTGATTGCGTTTCAACAAGACACTTCTAATCACACGATTCTTATTCATGTCATCGGGAGGGGTATCATTGATATTACCTTGGTTTACCGTTTCATTATAGTTCTCGACGATAGAGTCCAAATAGTCAACCCAATTATTTTTACCGGTTCTCGCCTCGTTAAAATTAAATCTTCGTTTCAAAGTTTTGTTAAACCGCTCGATTTTCCCTTGACGAGTGTGGTCCTCTTTTTGAGACGTGTAATGTTCGATACCCTTCTCTTTCAACAATGCTTGAACTGGTTTGTTCGTGAACTCGCTGCCTAAGTCTGTACTAAGAGTGTCCATTTTGGTTTCGTTTATCAATCGTTTCATGGCAGGAATGATGCCCTCCACATCCTCTTGTCTTTTATTGTTCTTATCTCTGACGGTTTTGGATTTCAAAGCGATTGCATACGCTTTGTTAGTATTAACGTTAACCGCAGTCAGAAGAACGGCATATCCTTTGTTCACCGACTTATCTTTCGGTATAAAAGCCAAATCGGCTTGTATAGAGACCTTATTGACCGGCCCATACGTCGGGAAGTAATCCTTACGATTTACCCTTTTAGGCTGTGATAAAACTTGTGATGTCTCAGTCTTGGAAATAGCAGCCTTGACCTGAGATTCTGTGACCTTGTAACCTTGTGCTTTAAGCTTCTTGGTAAATGCATTGGCACTAGATTGACCAAACTTTGGGTCTAAAAATAACTCTTGAAGTCTACTCTCAGATATTGGTTTACTTGTCATACTATATAATAGTGTTACATATAGTATACAATGACTTATCACATTAAAACTTACACAAAAAGTCAAGCACGTAAACTCGGTGTAAAGGTCAGTCCTTCAAAGAATCAAAGCAAAAAAATTGATGTTTTCAAGGATGGTAAATTAGTCGCTCAGGTGGGTCAGCTTGGTGCTTCTGATTATCCAACGTATATGGCATCGAAGGGTAAAGAATATGCCGATGAGCGACGTCAATTGTACAAAATCAGGCATAAGAAAGACCGTAATGTAGTCGGTAGCAATGGATATTACGCCGACCGATTGTTGTGGTGATTAGTAGTAAATGTTCCAAAGTAAGATTATATTACTCTATATGTAATCCTTGTTTCAGAACTTTTGATTTTGCCGTTGTTCCAAAGTGAGGTTTAATAGTACTAATTATTAATCTAAGAACGGAACAACTTCCCACGTTTCCCAATTGATATTGCCCTTATCGTAAACGAAATTGAATGTCTTTGACTCCGCCCTCGTTTCCATGCTCAAGGACCGTACACCTTCATGTTTACAAGGATGCCTAATAACCATATTGCTCATCTTGACTGGTGTATGTAGTTTGCGGTTGATGACCATGTCTTTCATAACATCGTGATTGATATGTTGCAGGTTATCTACGCTCAAAGAGAATCCCTTAATCTTGGTCATGGTGTAACCATCAGCAAACTTCATACTGTATGACTTTGGTCCTGTTGCCAAGAACTCGATACACTTACCATGGTCCCTTTCTAAATGTTGCAATTCACATTTCAGGAAACCCAACCATGGCTGTCGATATGCATTGCCATGATATATGTGATAGTTTTCAGGAGTTTCGCTATATATTATTGAGTCGCAATCAAAGTAAAGCACATTGGCGAAGCCTGCTGCCTCTATTAACTGATACAACTTTATTCTACCGTAACTGGTTATGAATGCAGCCAGGGTGTCGGTTTCATTTTGTGATAATTAATGATGTTCTCATTCCTAGATAAGAGCCACCCGATGGCATCAAAGTCGCCATTGGGTTTACATGAATTCCAAGTTTGATTGTTGGTATCTTGGTGATAGTTAGGTTTAGTCTTGCAAAATGCATCCCACTTGTCATATTGGTTCAATCCTTTCATGGCGGTGGTGAATTTGAAAAAATCTCCGAAATTATCGATGATATTGTTAGGCAACATGTCCAATATACTATCAATGTTCTTATTGCTTAAGTGGGCTCCCAGGAGTCGCCACGCTCAGGTGACCCCGAGGAGTACGAATACAATTACGAGGGTTACAAGGGCTATGAGGGGCAGCCCGTCACGAGCCCGGTGCGTGCGGAAGAAGTCCCGCATGTCGCATCGACGGCGAAAACAGAGCCGGAGCCGAAACAGCGTACCCAGAAGGAGAAGGAGAAGTTGGTAGGTATTGCATACCACGGCGAGAAGAAGTCCCCAACTACCCGCTCCAAAGCAAAGAAGACTTCAAAGTAGGTTCAATTATGCATGCACTTTTCGCATCAACACTTGCAATGGTGCAGTAGCGACGGTAGTTACGGCGTCATGCCGTCACAGTATATTTACATTTGTACAACATTCGCAGCTTATGGCTGCCTTTTCAGTATAGAATAGTAGGATATATGTATGTATGTATGTGCCATAGTATATGAGGCACCTAAGACAATAGCTAATTGGTCATGCCGGGTGCAAACCCTAAATTCGCAATATGTGACTGCAGCCTGACTAGTGCCCAAACTTTATTAGTGGGTTAGTAATTCACGGATGACTTAACATTTTTGCTCAGAATAGTGCATATGAATGTTTCAGAAGGTTGCATAGTGTTTAAGTAGCATATTGGTTCATATAAGGTAGCATACAGGGTCAAAACCCTGATACCAGAACATTGCGAAACGTCACCAGAACTAATTTTATAGGTTCAATTGCACGAATGCTTGAATATCATTGCTAATACTTAATGGTTCTTAATGTTATCGACAGTCTGGTATATCATATATTCAATAACTCCTGAGCCATATCATAATATTTCTTATCTAATTCAATTCCAATAAATCTGCGATTATCATTATTGCATACCTTACCGACCGTACCGATGCCCATGAATGGGTATAATATAACATCACTAGTGTTTGAATAAGTTTTCACAATCCATTCTAATATACAGTAGGGCTTCGCCGTCGGGTGTTTGCTTTTGTGATTACCGTTCGCAATAGTTATCACTGATTTCGGAAATCGTTTCCCGTCCGATATTGTGCTAATTCTCGGACTGTTTCCAGTGTACAGCTCAGTGCGTCTGCCCGGGACACGTGTGTACGGTTTACCGTCAGTCATTTGTGGATTATAAGTAGGTAACTTATCATAGAATACATACAACATCTCGTGACTGCGTAGTGGCATCTGATTGCAATGATAAAATCCAGAACTGACCGTTTTCTGCCACACGATATCATATCTAAACATGTTCTCATTGCTGGATATTAACTTATGTCCGAACCGAGTCGTACAAAAGAATACATATGCCGTTCGGGGTTTGCCGATACGTTTCAATTGTTTCCATAATTTATCTAAATCAATAATCTGCTTATCGAACTTGCACGCAGTTTGGTTGTAAGGTAAATCTAAGATAGCTAAGTCAATTGAATGATTATCAATGTTCGGCAAGATGTCAAAACAATCTGCGTTGAATATCTGGGTCGCCATTAAAGTACTCGAAGAAAAGAAAGGGAAGGATGCCGGTAGGTGACGCAGATATAGTAGGTATGAAAGCAAGCTTCATTGTGAAATTCATAGAAATGCAGCAGTAGCGAAACAATCGAAGATAAGCAACACCGATGTGCCAAACCGAGGATTAATATTAGAGTATTATATCCTTACTTTGGAACACATAAGGTACAAATCGGCATCACGGGCAACACGGGTAAAAGGTGGGGAAATAGGTCATATTCTCGTTATCTTATATATAGTCTATAATATGACCTAATGTGCCACCTTTTGATTTCGCGGTGATTCATTGCCCATCGCGTATAACTTGTCGCAGATTTCCAGAAATGTACAAATGTTCCAAACTGGGGATTAATACTATAGTAATATATCCTCACATCGGAACACACGACACATAAGAGGGGCAACAATCTTCGATTGTTGCTTTTGAGTTGTCGCAGATTTGGAGAAAATTCTTGGCACATTCCAATAATTCTTGGCAGATTTCTAGAAATGTACAGATGTTCCAAACAGGGGATTAATACTATAGTAATATATCCTTACAATGGAACACACGACGCACAAGAGCGGGTTGTCACAGATTTCCAGAAACACAATTTCAGATATTGTCGCAGAATTCCAGAAAATTCTGATGTGCCAAATTGGGGATTAATACTATAGTAATATATCCTCACATCGGAACACATACAACAATCAATCCATTGATATATGGTTGCGAGCTGGGAAGCGAGCAATGCAAGGCGGGCATGGGTGGTAGGTAAGGCGGTAATAGCATAGATTGTAGCCAGTCGCTGTGTCGACTTACGCAATTCTGCCGTAGATAACCGTAGGTACTCACTACATAAGAGGCGTTCCGAAATACTGGGAAATCCTGGCAAATACATAAGGTACTTAAGAGATACAAGTGTATATAATAAGGATACTCCCCCACTACACGCCTCTTATGTAGTCATGTTTACCCGTCATGTCTTCATACCGGGTACGTCTTGGGTGCACATGTACCAGTGTGCAGTAGTGTGCGGGCCGAACATGCACGAGCCAAGCGGTGCGAGACTGATTTGATATCGATGTGATGGTGCATACGTGCTTGATGTCGGGAGGGGATGATGCTTGTATTCCAGGTTTGGCCGGGTGGATGACATCTATCGAGTGGAGCTTGGAGGAAGACCGTACGTGTTTGTCAAGGTTTCGTGGCTCAAGAAGCCAACTAAAGCTTTAACGGCCGCTTTGCGTGCGAGGCATTCCATCATAAGAGCGGATAGTGTTTCAAAGTGTTTCTACGTCTTGGACCCAGAGAATCCGGCCACTGAATTCGATCGAAAAGAACCGTTTGCATGCTTGCCGAGGAGATTGATTCTCAAGTGGTGATTCGAAAGCATCCTTGCATGGAAACCTCCGTCGGTGGTCTTGGATCCGCTAGCCGACTTCTTTGAGCAGATTGTCCGAGATGAGAATCCCAGTGACGATGAGGCATGATAGATAAACATAGGTAAATGTAATTGTATACAATGATCGTTTTTGTTATGGTGAATTTTTAAATTCACACATGGTACATTGTCGGTACACGTGCACGCCATATATAACACGCGTGGGGTAACTATGTACCCACGTCGTACTAAGGGGGTGCGTTCACATGTACCCAACATGCACTAGTCTGCCATTTGGTACATGGCTGGTACATGTGTACGAGACACCATGTACCCAGCATGTACTCAGCATGCACTGCATGGTACACGTTGGGTGCATGTGTACGAGGAACCATGTACCCGGCATGTACCTACATGTACCCGCCCGGAGCATGCTGGGTGCATGTGTACGCACTCGATTGCGTACACATGCACCCCGCATGCACCGTTCTGGAAGTGTGTACCCGTCGACGGGGTACATGTAGGTACACGTAAGTACACGCCAGTCCTGTTTTCCGGATGTCCATTTCTGAAGGAATAACTCATTTGTTTACATCGAAACTTGTCAAGGACGTCTTAGTCACTCATGGCCTTGACATATATGTGAAAATATTGCACTTTTTACAACTCGGATTTTCACTGAGTTTTGGGCCCCAAGTTGGGAGTGGGTAGGTACATATGTACCTTGTCCAAGTACATGCCGGGTACATGTCGGGTACAGGCGTCCTAAATTTGTAGGGTGATTCCATTATGTATGTATAAGCACACTTGTTGTTATTGTAGATATGGTTTTCCCTATAGAAAAATGACTAATATATGGACAAATATGAACGATTTGAATTTGAAAATATGTAATAAACTAACGCCTTGTGATAGTAAACAAAAATACGGCAAGCATTTATATACCGCCCAACGTACACAATCATCAAATTCTAAAGACGATATAGGTGTAAATGATGCTTATATAATACCGCCAATATTATTAAAAGAATTGATAAAAGATTTACATTGTAGGGACAATAAATTCATTGAAATTCCTACGAAACGCTGATGGATGATTTTGTTTCTTATGTAGATCAATCAATAGAAAGTCGTGTGGGTTTTGAATTGACTTCTTATATACATCATCAAATACTTCTTTTGATATTTCACCTGCACATTCTTCGGAAATACAATCAATTTCTTTCATATTTTTGTTACGAAATACCAGCATTGTGTTAAATTTCCACGAATAGCTTTCAATAACCCTCCACTATTAGAAGTGTATGATTGTGTAGCAAACAATAAGGTTGTGCCTAATCGCACCATCGTTAAGTTTTCCTAAATGTCTATGTTTAATTACTAAGTTACTTAATTTAGATGAAGGTTTCATTAAATCTGTGCCTTGAACATCATCAAAGAATACAACAATTATAGGCTTTTTACCATTATATTTATGTTGTGGAGGTTCAAAATCAGAGTCTGAAAACTCTAATAATAAATCAGTAGGAGTATCATATACGTTGTATATTAATATCTTTTCTTTTCAGCAACGACATAAATTTCTTATACGCTTTTTAATTTTTCTTGATATTCTTCGTATTCGGTGGGTTCCTCATTTAATGTATTTTCAATTTTTTCGGGAACATCTTTTGTTGGCTCTAAAACATCATTATCGTCATCTAATGGAAGTCCTTGAAAATAATGTTTATTGTTATGATATGTTGGAGACACCAAAATTAATCTATCTAAAGCATTATTATTTTTCATTAATCTTAATAAATTAGATAAAGCTGTGGTTTTACCTACACCACGTTTTGCCACGGCCAAAATGATTCCGTGTAATTGAATGAAATTTGGTTCGGTTTCAATTGTAAAAGCTGAATTTGTAGGAATTTGAATACCATACTTTGGATCATTTATTTTTTGTAAAGACATTTTATAAAAAGCTAAAGTTTCCTTATAATAAAGATTAAAATTCTGGAAATAAAGATTTATATGTTTTGTGAAATTGTTTATCGTTGTTTAAAACGTCATTATACGTTGGAGGCTGTTGATTTTTAATTTCATTTGTTTTTTCCTTTTTGATTTTTGATTTTTTAGATCTTTTTATTATAACTTCAGGTTCACTATCAGTAGATTCACTAGAATCACTTTCAACAACAATAACTTCCTTTTTCTTCTTTGGTTTCTTAAAAGACTCTTTTATTTGAGGAATTTCTTTTTCAATAGATTTATTAATAATTTCAGGTTTAATTGTTTGTTGAATTTTTTCTTGAGCTTCTTGTAATTCTTTTTTATTTTCTAATTCTTTTGCAAGTTTAATATCTTTTTTGGCATCAGCATTTTTTTCTCGTATCCATAGCTTTTTGTCTAGCTATTTTAAGTCTCTCTAAAGTAGCTTCGTCCGTAATTTTTTCACCTTTTTTGAATCCCATATTACAATATATAAGAAAATAATTTTCTAATAATTTCTAATCCTTTCCTAAAACAAAACATATTTATATTTTAAAAAGAGTTTTCAAATGCTATATCAAAATACTTTTTATTTATTTCAATTCCTATATAATTCCTAAAAGCAAAAGTAGAAGTGCGCAAACTTTGGAAAGGCTAATTTTGCTTGCGTCCGGAAGGCGAATTTCATTATTTTGACCGTATAGAATGATAGACTTATCTATTAGTAAATTGAAAAGTGCTATGTATATCTAGAATTTATGTTTGATTTACTAAGAACCCAATCAGTTTCAAAACCAAAAGTAGAAGTGCGCAAAGTTTGGAAAGGCTAATTTCATTTGAGTCCGGAAGGCACATTTCATTATTTTGACCGTATAGAATGATAGACTTATCTATTAATGATTTATAAAGTGCTATGTATACCTAGAATTTTAAAACCCTAAACCCATCCATCTTTAATATCTTGTTGTGATAATGAAACTAGCCAATCATATTATCCTTTTCATCATGGTAATGGGTATGGGGTAATGGGCATTTTCAAAAACATTTTCAAATGATAATAAATTAATATACAAAATGATATTCTTCCTTTGATATACTTTTATAAACAACCCATTACCCGCTACCCATTACCTTTTATGTAAATAAACAAATAAGTTTATGTTAATTTATGTTTATATAATCTCTCACATTCTTTATACCTATCTTCTTTATATTCATGTATTTATTCTAACGATTTATATTGCATGGCAAATATTGTAAAACTCATTATCTAATTCAACCCCTATGTATTTTCGATTATTGTTTTTACAAGCAATTAAACTAGATCCAATACCCATAAAAGGATCACAAACGAGGTCATTTTCATTTGAATATGATTTAATTAAGTATTCCATTAATTCGATTGGTTTCGAACATGTATGTTTACTTTTATAATTTCCGTTTGAAAATTTCAAAACTGATTTTGGATGTCGATAACCGTCTTCACATTTGGTTGGTAATCGAGCACAATGTTTGGTATATATATTAGTAGTATTTGCACTCGATTTGTAATATGGCTTTCCGGGAGTTTTTTGCGGGTTATATGTAGGTAGCCTTTTATAAAATACATAAATCATCTCGTGACTCCGTAATGGCATTTGATTTGCATGAAAAAGTCCTAAAGATATACTCTTAGAATATACTAAAATCATATCGAAACCATGCTTTATTACTTTCAATTATCTTATGTCCAAATTTAGTTGTGGTTAGAAAAATATAACATGTCTTTTCTTTACCTATACGCTTCAAATGTTTTCACAACAAATTTAAATCAATTATTTCTTTATCCCATTTACAAGCGGTTTGGTTATATAAGGTAAATCTAATATAAATAAATCTACGGAATTATCATTTATTTTAGGGAGAATATCAAAACAGTTTGCATTATGAATTTTAAACATTAAATTAATAATTTTATTTATTTATTTTATACTAAACAAATTCCAAATGAGATCGCAATTAACCGACGCGTACACCAAACAACAATGTTTAAAACGGATGGATATAACAAATAGAGTACCAAATTCTCAAAAAATGTTTAAAAGTTATGGCAACCTTTCTAAAAATAGCTATAGTATGACCGTACCTAGTTCAAATCCCGAATTATTTTATTTTGATTTAACAAATTCCCCCATAAATCCTATGCATTTAACTAAAGAATTAAGACATGATTTTGATTTTCCAAAATATATTATGCAAGAAGAATTTTCTTCACAACCCACTCCAATAAGTTTTGAAGAAGAAGAAGAATTGTTGAGTGAAATTGACACTGACGAAATTAATTCAGGTTTAAAAAGATTGAGTGAAGATTTTTCTCCATCTCCGTTAAACACACCCGAAAATCAAGGCGAATCCGGTCCTTCATCAAGGAGAATTGAGAATCCACTATTAAGACAAGCATTATCGTTTTCTTTACCACGTGATACCGACATTATTACAAGTATAGATCGAAGAAACCCTAATTTATTAAGATTGATGAAACAAAATAATGCATTAGACCGGTTAATTTTAGTCAGCCCTACATACCACAATAATGCACATTATTTTAAAGGTTTACCATTGGACAACGAAGATATATCAGAACCTACGATTGAAGCTCCTCAAAAAATAGAAGAAATTCTTGACACCGAAGCTAAAGAATACGAAGAATATCATGAAAAGTTAAAAAGATGGAAGAAATTGAATAAAATGTTAAAAGATAAAACAAAATCAATTCATGATATTCCAAATGAATTATTAATTGAATTTGAGGACACCATGTATAACCCACCTGACCATAAATATGATGGGAAAAAGCCGGTGATTGTGGTTTTATTAGATGATGTACAAGGAAATGACATCATGTTACCACGTGCTAAGTTAAATCAACTTGTAACTACTCACCGTCATAAAGAGAAACTTAAAAATGGGGCTTTAGGTGTATCGTTATTATTTGCAACACAGAATTATACAAGTAATCAAATGGGATTGAATAAATCAATAAGAGGCAACTTAACTCATTTATTAGTTTTTAAAAATAAAAATATAAAAGAGTTATTGCACAAAATTTAAATATTGGACAAGGGTTATTTATAAACCCAATTAGTATGCCTGTCGGTGAAGCCTCGGCGTCGGTTGGTCAATTTTATATTGAATCTGCTACGGACAATACGGTCAAATTTAAAAAAGCCTAAAATTGTTGTTATTATTATTAATTATTTAATTATTATTTTATTTATTATATTAATTTCTTTATTAATTTGATTATGATAATTTTTTTCTAATTTGTCATATGTATATTTATTCCACCGGAAACTCTCGTGGGAGCGACGCTGAATTTTTCAAATTAGATGCAATTTCTAAAGACCCTAATAGGTTAAGTAATTTTGAAGATTGGTATGTGAATTTATTAACAACTATAGGCAAACAACGCACAACTCAAAGATATAACGAAGCATCTCAAAGATATGAAAATGTTTTTAAAAAAATTGGAAATAATTACAAAATTTCGGTAACGGGGCACTCAAACGGAAGCGGTCAATCTAATTTCATTGCTGAAAAATATAATGTTGAAGGTCATCATTTTAATCCAGCTATTAATCCATTGCAAAAACCGGTAAATACTCCGACGGAAAAACAATATGTTTATTCAACGGAAGGAGATTTAGTTTCATTACCCTCAAGATTAGCGCCACATCCAAATTCTAATTATGAAATTATTCATATAAATCCTAAAACGGGAACTGAAAATGATCTTTCAAAATTGCATGATATAGAACAAATGTACACCGAAAATTATCCACAAACCGAACGTGTCTCCACGGCAAGGTCTAGATTTGGTTTCGCAAATGCTATAGGTGGTTCAATTATGGGTGGTTATTTTGGATACTATCAACCCACAAGTTCGACTATTTTAGAACGACTCAAGGTGTAATAGAAGGTGCATTGTTAAACGAAGCGCCCCCTATTAATTTTACAGATTTTATGGATACCATGGGTATTAAAGAGAGTCTAGAAGAAAAGAATCATTTACGGAAATATTTAGGATTACAACCAATCGAAGAAAAAAATATAGACAAAGTTCCTAGTTTTAACCCTATTACGGAAATAATTAGAAAATTTACCGGTAGACAAAAGCAAGATAAAAAGTTATTTTCGCCTACAACCGGAGTAAGTTATGAAAATAGAAACATAAATTCAGGTAATTTCAAAAAGGGAATTAAATATGTCGAGTATGACGGAAATAGTTCAACGCCCAAAAAAGTCGGTGTAATAATTCCATAAGATATATAATATAAAATGGCAAATTGTAAATACAAAACTGTAAAAATAAACAAGTCTACCAAAAAAGGTAAAAAATTGATGGCATTTTTTGACAATTCTAAAATAGTACATTTTGGAGCAAAAGGGTATACAGATTTTACTACAAATAAAGATACAAAAAGAAAATTAAATTATCTTAAACGTCATAAATCTAATGAAAATTGGAACAAATGTGATACTCCCGGTTTGCTCTCAAGACATTTATTATGGGGTAATTCTACTTCATTAGAAAAAAATATTAATAAATATAAAAGAACATCTAATTCAAAATGAATATAGAAAAATATATTTTAATAAAAAAATGAATCGATTTCAACCAAATGACTCCGCGACAAGTTTAGGTGAACGTCAAGGCACCGTATCCATATCGAAAAAATGTTTAATTTAGACTATTTCTCACAGATTTTAGATTAACCCATTTTCATGTTGAGTTTAGATTAAGTTTTCTTGATGTCATCCGGCTATGACCGGTGGTCCTTTTCACGACTCGTGTTCAAATAATGTGCACACAGGTCAAACGCTCTCGTTCCCGCTGGTGCCACCTCCCGCTGCTGCCTCCAAAAAGCTTTAAGAAGGTTTGTCTCGCTTGTGATAATGGTGGGCGCCGTTGTAATAGACACTCACGGCGTGTTCTGCTTGAAAAAAAGGCCCCTGTACTTCTTCTATATCCTACACCCTTTGACTTGCTTTTTACCGCTGCACGCGACCGGCAAGCATCTTTGAAACTTCCGAGTTTCAAAGATGCGTTTTGTATTTTGGGTGCACCCTAATTTTACAAAACGGCCGAGCGCTTCCCGTTTGTGCGGGATATTCACATTTATTCCATGGAATATTTCATATGGATTAACACACATAAGCACGAAGGCATCGGCCACGCATCTTTGAAACTAACGAGTTTCAAATATGCGTTTTTTGTCATTTGGGTGCGCATACCCAAATAACAAATCAGCCGAGCGCTTCCCGTTGGCGTGGGGTATCCAACGCTTGAATGTTGAATATTCATTGTAATATGAGTTAGCAAGCGAGGTTGCAAAGGCATCGGGACAGAATCTACGAAACTGTCCTATGCCTTTGCCTTTGGCTTTGGGTTCGAACGTGACACCCAAACCCAAAGATGCCAAACAGCCGAGGGCTTCCCGTGCGTCCTAAGCACGAAACTTGGCACGAATACTACCATGGTACATATATTTAAGTTACCAGAAGCTCAAGGCTTCAAGTTACTTGTGCGCGAAACGCGCAATTTATTTCTAAGGCAGATGTTTTGGGTTTGGGTTCGAACGTGACACCCACACCCAAAGATGCCAAACAGCCGAGGGCTTCCCGTGCGTCCTAACGCACGAAACTTGTCACACATACTACCATGGTACATATATTTAAGTTACCAGAAGCTCAAGGCTTCAAGTTACTTGTGCGCGAAACGCGCAATTTAATTCTAAGGCAGATGTTTTGGGTTTGGGTTCGAACGTGACACCCAAACCCAAAGATGCCAAACAGCCGAGGGCTTCCCGTGCGTCCTAGTAGAGCACGAAACTTGGCACACATACTGCCAAGATACATATCTTTGAGTTACTTGAAGCTCAAGGCTTCAAGGTACTTGTGCGCGAAACGCGCAATTTATTTCTAAGGCAGATGTTTTGGGTTTGGGTTCGAACGTGACACCCAAACCCAAAGATGCCAAACAGCCGAGGGCTTCCCGTGCGTCCTAGAGCACGAAACTTGGCACACATACTCCCAAGATACATATCTTTGAGTTACTTGAAGCTCAAGGCTTCAAGTTACTTGTGCGCGAAACGCGCAATTTATTTCTAAGGCAGATGTTTTGGGTTTGGGTTCGAACGTGACACCCAAACCCAAAGATGCCAAACAGCCGAGGGCTTCCCGTGCGTCCTAGAGCACGAAACTTGGCACACATACTACCATGGTACATATCTTTAAGTTACCAGAAGCTCAAGGCTTCAACTTACTTGTGCGCGAAACGCGCAATTTATTTCTAAGGCAGATGTTTTGGGTTTGGGTTCGAACGTGCCACCCAAACCCAAAGATGCCAAACAGCCGAGGGCTTCCCGTGCGTCCTAGAGCACGAAACTTGACACACATACTGCCAAGATACATACCTTTGAGTTACTTGAAGCTCAAGGCTTCAAGTTACTTACTTTTTTTCAAGCAGAACACGCCGTGAGTGTCTATTGTGGCAAAGATGGCAAATAATAAAAGTCATATATCCCTGTTATTCACGGCCGCGACTTTTAGATTCACGGCCGTGAATCTTTCCGAATGGAACCAAAAACCGTTCGATTAAAATCGAACGGTTTTTGGTTCCATTCGGACATATGGACATCACGGCAAGACAACTCTTCAGTGTAATACTTCGCATGGCATGGCGATAGCTCAACAGGTACAGTACAGCGTCATGGACGCATGCACCGGTAATAGCCGGATGACATCAAGAAAACTTAATCTAAAATCAACATGAAAATGGGTTAATCTAAAATCTGAAAGAAATAATCTAAATTAAATAGCCTACCATCGATATCTCCGATATCCGATATATCGATATATCGGAGATATCGGTATCTGTCGACAACTTTTTTTTTTTTTTGCGATATCGGAATATCAATATCCGTCGACAACTTTCGTGTAGTTATCGGTATCTCTCGACAACAATAACGGTGTTATTCATATCTTCGACAAGTTTTGGATGTTATCGGTATCTCGACAACATTTTGTGGACAAGGATATCGATAACATTTGATGATATCGGAAATATCGATATCTCGGATGTCGGATCGTGCGCATCCCGCACGATTGGCTCGTGTGGCGGCGGCGGTGGATGGATGCATGCCTTGGCGTTGACTTTGAAACACCCACGGAGCGATCGATCTTGCGTGCTTTTCTTACGAGTATTCCATCCGTGGCGTTCATTCATGATGCACATTCATCAATTGCCATATCGATCCCAAATTGGGGTGTTTAGGGTTTTCATTTGCTTTTTCGTATCGATCAAGGAGTATTCGTGACATAATATTGAACCGTGACACGGTATTCGTGTGAGCTCTCATTTCTCGGAATTTGAAAAGTAGGCTTGTCGATCGTGATTTGAAAATTCAGGATGGGTCGTGCCCGGAAATTCGGGGGGGCTCTACAAGCACGGTTACGTCGCACAAGGATCGAGGCCCAGTCAAGCGAACACAGATAAACCCGTACGACATTAACGGCGTAAGGGTCATATTTGGACAAATTTATCACTCTTTGTCGATATCCCGATATATCGATATATCGGGAAAATCGGAATATCAATATCTGTCTACAAGTTTTCGTTTCTTGTCGGTATCTGTCGACAACTTTCGTGTAGTTATCGGTATGTCGACAACAATAATGGTGTTATTCATATTTGTCGACAAGTTTTGCAGTGTTATCGGTATCTGTCGACAACAAACTTCATTATATCGAAAACTATCGATACGCGTTTTGGGAACCGATACGGTACCTTGGTGAACGTATAGGTCAAAATAAAGCTGAATTACCACCTTCTCTAATGCAAATGTCCGGGTTTAGACCACCTTCTATGCAACAATTGCCTTGTAAATCGATAAGTGACATAACTTTACCCCCAGCCAAAATTTCAAATGTAAATGAATTAGCTGGATATAAATCTTATATTTTTGGACATGGAGATAAACCAACTTTGAAAACTTCAATGTTTACCTTTCCCGAACAACATCCATTAAATAATCCTATTTTAAAACCCGCAAATTCTTTCTTTGTGTAATATTATATACAATGTCGTCTTTTGGAAAAGAATTGATTATGAATAAAACTCTTACAGTTGGAGATGGTGTACTTATTGGTGCTAAAAATAAAGTAACAAGAACAACTTTACAAATGGTTGGAGCTGATATTAATATAGATATTGATGGAAGTCAAAGTGGTGACCCGGGTGTACAGTTTTGAATATGGCTGCAAAAAAATAAAATGAAAGTTAGATTTCAAGGTTTGCCTATCGTAGAAACAACTAACGTTCCTCCGGTTGAAGATATTACAAATGTAAATGGATTATATGTATTCAAAGCGAATCCAACTGATAAATTTGGAACGGTGTGTATGAAACTTGCTCAACCAACCCCATAAATATAAAATTATATTATAATATATATATGAGTTCTTTTGGCAAAAATGTATTTCTTACAACGTTAAACAATGTAACCGACCCTGGCCCATCAACACCCATTCCCGACCCATTAACAATTAATCAATTAAATGTAAATCAAATAGGTGATAATTCAAATCCTTGCCAAACAATTCATATGGCTTCAACTTTTTTTTATACCGTGGAGATATTTCATATATAGACAATACAGATGTAGATAATCAAAGAGAATTTATGAAATTACAAACTGACGGTGATTTAAATTTAGTGAATAATATCAATTTTTATGATTTTATTTTAAATAATCCTGCAACTAAATCAAAATTTTCGATAGGTTTAGATGAACTTGATAGTTCTTTTGAAATTAAATCAAATGACCCTGTTTCTAAAACTCGCTTGAAAATTGGAGACACCGGTGTGAATGAATGGACATTTATGCAAACAACATTGAATGTAGAACCGCTTGGAGCCGGTGTGCTCCTTAATAATGGTCAATTGATTTTAAACACCGGTGATATTACTTTGAATTCTGGAAAATTTATTGGTGACGGTTCTTTGCTTCAAAACTTGCCTTCCGGGGCTAATCAAAATTTACAATCTGTTACCGACCAAGGAAGTACAACTAGCACAAATGATATTTCTTTTACGGGAACCGGAAAACTTATAATAAATCAAGAAGAATGTGATGGAAATTTATTTAGAATTAAAGCGGGCACAGCGGGTAATGGATTGGTATCTATTGGCGAAACAACTCAAAATGACGGTTTTCCAAATGCAAACCGTTCGGTTTTGATAGGTAGAAATAGTGGGGCTTTTAATTGTTTGAACGATTCAATATGCATAGGTTCGGGTGCCGGGAACAATCAATGTAATGCTTTCGTCGTAAACGTTGGGGACGACGCTGGGCAAAGCTTTGCTTCCGTGAATTCAGTCAATATTGGAAAATTCGCGGGTGAATATTTGGCGGGCGAGAGTTCAATTAATATAGGTGCTTTGAGCGGTCAAAATTCTTCACAAAGTGCGACGGCTTTGGATAACACTATAATTTTAAACGCAAGTGGTGTTGAACTTAATGCTGGGGTAAATAATTCTTGTTATATTAGACCTATAAGACAATCACCCGACGCTCCAAGCGAATCACAAGTTTTGTTTTATGATACAAGTAGCAACGAAGTGAGATTTGGTCCAATCAGTGCAAGCGGTGGTATTCCATCATTAGCTGAAGTTTGTGCCGTGAATAATACAGCTACGAATATTAATTTAACGGGAGATTTGGATTGTACTGCTATAAGAATTGTTAGTAGCATAGATTGGGCGTATACAACCCCAACCTCATCATTGACAACCTTAGGTGTTCCATTGACAAATTTAACAAATGCATATGTAGCTACTTTACCTTCAAGTCCCGTTCCTCATACCGGTGATATATTCACTTTTGAAAATAATACCGGAAATAGTATAAGTGCTGGAGATATTGTTCAATTTGACGACGACTTTACTAATGTAAATGGTGTAAAAATATATTCAGCGTCGGCAAGTCAATCTAATCAAAATTGTATGCCTATTGGTGTTTGTGTTCAAAATTCAAATACAGGAAATTCTTGTTTTGTTTGCACAAAAGGATTCACAACTTGTAAAGCTATTGATGGAAGTTATGTCAAAGGTCAAATGTTAGGTTGTGCTTCGGGAGGTTCAGTCAATTCTTCACAAATTACTACAAATAATGTTGGAATTATTGGCGTGTGTATGGAAAGTAAAGTTATAACAACTTCGGGTTCGGGATTATTGGTTTGGATTAAACCTGATTTTAAATTATAAATTTATATCTTATATTTATTTTATATTATAAAATAAAAATGGCTTCTTTTGGTAAAGATTTGATTTGTAAAAATCTACAATGTACAACCGTTAATGGAAATGCACCGAGTGGGGGAAGTTCAAAATGGCTTGATGTACAAGGAACAACAAATGATATTGAACGAGCTAACGGCAAAGTTACGGTAAAAGACGTCTTTGAAACAAAAACTTTAAAATATGGAAATCTTGATATAACTAATTTTCAAAGAAATAATCCACTACCCGGACAAGGTATTCGTATTTTAGAATTCGAAGAAAATTCATTTAGTGCAATGCATATTTTTGAATTAGAAGGTAACGAATTAAATACAAATACTGTAAAATTCAAAATTCAACACGCCGATGCAAGTGTAAATCAATTTATTGGAGACAACTATGTTTTAAAATGCTCAGGTCTTGCTATATTTACTCCAATAAGTAACCCTTTCACATTAATAGCTTCATCGAATGTCATTGGAAACAGTAACCTCGAACTTCAAATTAGTTCACTAAATGGAAATTTTACGGCTAATAGTTCTGTACTTCGATTTGTATTAGAATTAACTCGACAACCATCACAATCCCCAGTTGTGGTGTCGTAACTTTTAGATAAATCATATCTAGATTTATTCTAACGTATTTACATCTTATTAATTTATTATTTTTATGATAAATTCTTTTTTTCATTTTATCAAATTTATATTTATTCCACCGGAAAAGCTCACCGGACCGGATAAATTCACCGGAAGCTCACCGGACCGGATAAAATTCACCGGAAGCTCACCGGAATTGACACGTCATCCTAGGGCTTGACACGTAGGCAGTAGTTTGTGCGCACGTTGACCGATAGAATTTTTCCCAACCCTAGGCGAAGCCTAGGGTTTTGTTGGTGGGGGAAAACTTTGTCGGTGAACGGGCATACATACTACTGCTCGCATTAATGTATTAGGATTAAAAGGTGCGCATAATTAGCTACTGGCATATTTGATAATGTGGTTTTGGCATGATTGTGTACCCCTCTTTTCTAACCATGTAAGTGTCTCCTTGTGAGAAAAGGGTTGATGGACGAAGCAGTTATCAATTTGCAATATGTATCTTACTATATCCACTATCATGTTCCTTACAAACTGCTGTGATACGTTACTAACTTTCCAAGAGTTGTCAATCAAAACTTGGCCGGACTTTCTTCATTTCACTTTCATTTTAGCTGGATTTTGATTATCTTCATTAATTGCCACCCATACATCGGATGGATGAATTGAATTGAGCCCACTGGAAAATGTGCCATTTCAAAATGGGCATGGGTCCGACAGTTGTGACAATAATAATGGCGGGTTCATTTCCTGAACCAAACTACATCCAAGCTCAAGACTGCTGACAATTTAATACTCAAAGGGAGGCTCCTCTCCGAACACCTGCTTGTGAATCTCAGCGTGCTCCTTCAACTGAGTGGGAGTAGGATCGGGAATTGGGCTTTCCCAACCACCGCCCAGTGTGAAGGGGTTGAAGTTGAAGTTGTCCATAACACTCCACGAGGTCGAGCAGGTTGCACCGATAGGGTTGGCATACCAACCCCAAGGAATGAAGAAACGATCGTTGGCATAGAGGTATGAGCCATCCTCCTGCTCCAGTCCTCCCCCAGCCCACTCTGACGCGTTTCCTCGCACCATCGGGCGTCGCAAAAGTTTCCGCATGGACTCTGCATCCTTCTTCAGGTCCGTAGCATACTGGGCCTCGCCTGCCTGGTCATACTCATATGATAGTCGTTCTGCCATGAAGATTGCCCCGAAGGTCCACTCAGCGGACCAGACCGCGTGCTTGCAGTTCTCATCCGCAGTGGTGCCGTTACACAGGTTGGTATAACCCACACCGCCGAGCTCGCCGTTAGGATCGAAGTATCCAGACAACTCCTTGGTCTTTTGCCACACGTTGTACGCCATTCCGGCGCCATACGCGTCATCGATGTACTTCTGGCCGAGGACGAGCATTCCCCAGGTCTGGCAATCCACCGCAAAACCAGAAGGCTGTGTGAAAGGAGCCTCGTGATATTCACCGTCAAAAGTGACGTGGCCACCCTGAGATGCCACGTGAGTGAGGCCCTTGGAGCCAGTTGCCGAGCGGATGAGGTAGTTCTTGAACCACTTGTCCAGTCCTGCATCACCCTCCACCTTGGCGCTTCTCAGCAAAAGGCAGTCCTGGTGAAAGAGCGGTGAAATACACTGCCAGCGCAGCCGCCTGAAAAGAGAGGGAAGCACGTTCCACTGTCACCCCAGGCACAGTCGACGGAGCCCATACCAGTCCAACTCACAGGAAGTGCCAGTTTGTGTTTGTTAACTATTAGACACGGAGTCAACAAGCTTTGGAGGCAACAACCTGGCCAATGAATACGCTTTCGAAGCGCACAACTTGTGCCAGAGAAGCTGAGACCGGGCGGACATGCTAAAGGCCCGCACAGCAAGTTACCGCCCAACCCCGTCGAGAGAATACACGTTTCCGTATTTCCGGGAACCGGCAAGGTGGCTTCACCTTGAATCAACTTGGTGATGTCAGACTTGGCCTTCACGAGCTTTGTGTCGGTGGTGCCAACAGTACGGTTGAACATGATCTGCCAGAACATCTTGAAGGCGGCCATGGCGGAGACATTGTTCTCGTTGGAAACGTTTGTCTCCTCACCGTCCTTGGAGTCATCGGGAGGGAAGAGCGAGCTTCCCTTAGGGCAGTGATACATCGAGCCGAGTGGACTCTGCATCTCGTTCAGCGCAGGGAAGATGGACATCCCGAGCTGGAGCTGCGCAGGGGTATCCTCGAAGGTCTCGAAGTGACGGATGCACATACCTGTTTCAAAACAAATACGCCACCACAGAAGAATCACGAAAAACATACTTCCAATTCCCCGGGCTACTCGAAATAGCATCACACGTGTACGGGTGGAACTTGGGACCGAGAGGAAGTGCAAAGGTACATACACTGAGGACAACAGTTTTCGAGCAAAGATGCAAGAAAAAGGGAGCCAACGCATCTTAGGAGTGTGTATCTGTATGTGCTACCGACGCATGCGACCCCGACGGGCGTCGAGGGAGTGAGAAGTGCCCAACTGGCGACTGGGGCAAGAGACAAGTTGATACTGTTTAAACCTTTAAAAAAAATACATAAAGTTTCAGAGGGCAGAAGCGGCAAGCCGAAATGGCTGCACTCTGTTTTTTTCAAAAGCAGATAAGATTTTTGGAAGAACCAGTTGAGTAAGTTCGGGCCCAGCATACCGTCAGGCATATCGGTCTTGTTATGAGTGACGTTGTAACCGCCCAATTCCGTACAGTTCTGAATCCACATGGCCTGGAGAGGACCAATGAACGCAGCCCAGACGTTCTCCCCCATAATTGGTTTCCAATCGTTGTGGTGGATGAGACCGAAAATGTTCCACTTGGTCGTGGAGTCATTGTTGGGGTGGGGATACTTCCACTGTGACCCGAAAAACCCGGTGAAGGGGTCCTCCATCTTGTACTGAGGGTTGATCATGCGGAAGAATAGGCCACCTGCGAAGACCCACACCGATAGCGTGACCCGGTGGGGTTTTCACCGCGAAGGCGGAATTTCATTAGAAGCTTGCGGTAAAAAGCAAGGCGTCCCGTCCCTGCCCTCAGCTGTCGTGCCTATCCCGGACTGAGGATTCGAGCCTTGCATTGTCCCGCAGCATGTGGCGGCTAAGCGGGTTCCCTCAAGCTTGAACTGGAAGAAAGAAAGCTGGTGAGCCGAAGCTTGGGACTGTAGCACACGAACGTGCGGCGGAGGTTTTCCTGTTCAGTTTCAAAAGAAGAAGAAAAACCGGGGGCCAGAATCCTTTACAAGGCCTATGCCAAGCATGCACAGCTGCAAGTTTCAGCAAAGCAGTATCGACTGTTCCGCCTTTCGGACGTCCCTAGTCTCCACTTCGCGACTCACTCAAGTGTGAAGATATTTGCCTTGGTGAAGGGAGACACACCCGGGAGCTCCTGGACGGCTTTGTCGCCGGCGAAGCCAGAGTCTTTCTGCGGCACGTTGGTCGCGTTACCAGGGAGTGTAACTTTATCCAGATCCTTTCCCTTGATTTTGTTCTTACCGTAGGAATATTGATCCTTAATGGCACGAATTTGGTCGATGCCGCTGACAGGGATAGAGTTCGGGTTGGAGCCTGTGCTGGAGGTGTACAGAATCTCTCGCTCGTAGATATCGGACATATCCTTCCGGCCCGCGAGGGTCAGGGCAATTTGCCAGGTGGCACCGTCGTATAAGTTCAGGCCATACCTCGTCAGCGTACGCTCCTGAATCGCAATAACGTCGTCCAAAGCTACAGGTCTTGGCTTGGAGCCGTTGATGCCAGGATAGAAGGCGCCCTCCGTCAGGTACATAGAAGAGGACCAAAAGCTCTCGCCCGCTGCAGGATCCAAAGACAGAACACATAATAAATCCCACGCTGTTAATGTCCGATTTCACTGATACCATTAACCTGAGCTGTACGGGCCGGTAGTGTTGTGCAGAAGTTGCATCTTCCTTCGGAGTGCCAGAACGCGGAATCAAAGCTCCGCTGTAACGGCAAAAGCTATTTAGAAAAAGCCGTGGGAATACGACATAAAGAAAAAAAACATAGCACAGGGGGTTACAGCGCACAAGCGAATATGCTCGGCCCACATGAGGCTAGACGCGCAGTTCGTGATCGCAGAGCACATTGAGCCGCTGACTTGGGGGACAAACCATACGAAAAGCTTCCAAACAGAGACAAAACTAAAAGTGAGAAAGGAAAACAGAAGGGGAAACAATGTTACGAGTCAGGTGTGTGCCAAAAAAACCAAAGCAGTCGAAGTACTTGCGAGCGTTGGACCTGGATGAGAGGTATACTCTTGATATGCAAGACGAGGTGTGACACACCCAATAACACACAAATATCCTGTCTAAATACGTGTGATTTGTATGTATGCAGTCACCCAACAACAAACAAATATTATGTCTAAATACATGTGTTTTGTAGCACGACAAACTAACCGCGCCTAAAGCTTGGGCAAAGGGCGTGTGACTCGAGTGGAAACTCTGGTAGGCGTCCTTGCAGGGCCTGCACTGGGCACGACGAACACCAAGGGGCAAGTTTGCGTAGGCCTAAAGTGAAATCCGGCAATCGAGATGAACGCAGTGGTGCGAAACGGCAGAACACAGAGCAAAGAGAACTCACTTGGGAGGATGTCTTGGTATGAGCGTGGCATGCCCTTGTGAATTTGGTTCAATAAGTATTCAACAGTCTTGTTGATGGGGGGGTACTTATGGTGCGGAGCACTGAGCTTGAAACTTTTTTCTTGCGATACATAACTCGTGTGGTGCAGCTCCTCGCGGAGCTCTTTAACCTCCTGGCGGAGCTCGTCAAGCTCGGACTTCATCGCTCCGAGCTCCTGACTAGCCTCTCCGGTCAGCTCTATGGAAGGATTAATAGATATTACTTGTCGACTGGCCGCGAAAACCTCGCCGCATAGCGCCAGACTGCATGCGAACAAGAGGGATAAACGTGGCATGGTTTCACCCAAGTTTTCCTCCTAACCGTTTTTCTAACCCAGCTGGTCTTCAGTGGCACGAATGAAACTGCTACTGGCACCTTTATTACTTGTCGTTGTGAGTTGTGTCACTCGAATGACAGACATCAACTCTTCTCATAATAAATAACTCTCAGTCCCGTCCTTAAATCTGGTTTGGGTAAAATGAAAATTCGTCGCGTCGCGTAACTTTTGATCACAGCGATTTGATTGGTTGGAAAGCTGTAAAGCGCTACGCAAAAGTTACGCAAGAGCGTCGCGTCGCGGAGATGTTATTACGATTATCTTTTGCGTAGCATGCTACGCAGAGATAATCGTAATAACATTTACGCGACGCGACGCTCTTGCGTCGCGTCTTTTGGTTCCACGTAGGCAAAATTTGAAAACTGTTCGTCAGATCAAATCGGAGATAAAAAAAATGGACGCTTCTTGGATATGCGACGCAAGTTTACGCTCCACGTAGGCAGGTGCGACGCCTTGGAGAGGACATTCCTCCCGCGAAAGGCGTCTTTGGAAACCTCCAACCGTGGAACATTTCAGGGATTCTTTGACTTTATTACTAGCGCCCTGATATTCCTTAGCATTATGGCCACCTCTGCAACATCTCCTTCCACTGCTCACGAACCTGTTTCCCAGGCATCTCCTTTGAATAGCATTCCCACGAAAGAACCCGTTGAGTCCCCTCATACTATCGCTGAAGAACTTGTGACTCCCATTAAACCTACCCCCTCAACCTCGAATGAAAACAGTCCTACACCCACACGAGTGTTGCGCTCTTCTCCTGCAGCTGAACGCGTTCTCCCTCCTTCCTCGAAACCCAATCCCAACCCACAATACGTGAATCCTTTTCCTGATTCTAAAAAACAAAAGCCCAACTCCATCCCTCCAACTCGCAGCGCATCTGGCAAGGGATTAACTAAGGCCCAAAGTGCCCAAATTGAAGCTGATAGGAAAGCTAAATTAGCCCGCCAAGCCGCCAAGGCTCGCGAGCGCAGAGCTCAAGCCAAGCTTCAAGAGCCACCACCCAACGGCCCAGGCCCAAAACGAAAAGCCTCCACTCGCTCACAACCCAATGTTGATACAACTTTACCCCAACCAACAGTTATTGAATTGGAAAGTGATGGCGCTGATCCCATAGTGAGTGAATGGGACGCGCTTATCGATGAGGATATGGAAGATGAGGTTGAGGAAGAAGAGGATTGCGCAGCCCCTGGTCCCACCTCCCCTTTTTGGTGTTTTCCATGTCGTAAAGAACATAAAACTAAGCAGCCCACTTTCAACGTCAGCGAGAAGATTAGACTAGCTTCGATCCTCGTACTTCCATCGCTACGTACCACTGTTGATAGGCTTTTCGACACCCACTCAATGGGTATTTTAGACGACCCCAACCTTCGCAACGTGTGGGACATCATCGCCGACGAATTTAACAATAGCCAGACGCGCGTTGCTTTGGCTGAACCCTTTGATTCTTCTTTCGACAGCATTCATTTCTCTCGCATCAACCCAAACGAGATCTTTCACACTAGGCCAGCCGCTACCTTGAAAAGTTGTTTTGGTGACATGCGTCCTTTGCTTTCCATTCTGAAAGCCAACTATTCCAGGAGTGGCGAAAACGAGCCTGAGAGGTGGAAGTACATGAACTCCCTCAAGGGCAAAGCGTGCGATATTGGTGTTTATTATTGGTGGCTTGTAATGGAGGGGGCTGGCTTCGCCTCTCGTGTTGTTAAGGGGTTGGCTGAAGGTGTTGGTGGTGAGTCCACACTTGACTCACAAGAGGATGCTTCGAAGAAAATGAAGT
Organism: Cymbomonas tetramitiformis; assembly: GCA_001247695.2. Classification (NCBI taxonomy): domain Eukaryota; kingdom Viridiplantae; phylum Chlorophyta; class Pyramimonadophyceae; order Pyramimonadales; family Pyramimonadaceae; genus Cymbomonas; species Cymbomonas tetramitiformis. The sequence continues at coordinate 7,445 of LGRX02034907.1, read as the reverse complement.
TCACTCCCCCTACGCCTTCCGAGTCTGCAGTTGACCACGCCATCGCGAAAGCTTGTGAGCAACAAACTGAGTTGGTGGCCATTCAAAAAAAACGTGAGGAACAGGAATTGCGTGATGTGCAATCACGTTTGCAACTTGAGGCCAACCGTGAGTCCACCTTGTTACTTGAGAAACAACATGAAAGTGTGAAGCTGGCAAAAACCCTTGTGAGTGATCCAGACATGGACGAAGAGATTAAGTCAAAGGCCAAGGGGAAGATCTTAGCTTGGTTAGACAGTTGGTAGTGGTAACATTTTTGTAACTTCAAACTTATCTTTTGTATATCCATGTGTTCTTACTTGAACCTACTTATGTGCACCGAACACTTGAACCTGCTTGTGATCCTTCCTTGCTCCTTTTACTTTTGGCTTTGTCATTTCTTATTCCTTTCCTTGGAACGAGCCCGGGTCCCACTGAAAGTTACCTTTCTGTGACACTCCCTCCTTCCCGAAATCCTCCATAGGATGAAAGAAATGCCAAACTGAAAGTGCTTGGTTACATGGTTGGTAGTGGTATCACTTTTGGAACTTCAAATAGTTCTGTCATATATCAACATGTGCTAGCTTATATGTGCTTGTGATCCTTCCTTGCTATCATATCCTTCATATCTATCATATGAAATATTGACACATTGAATCGAGAGGCGTCTCGGGTAAGGTGCCGTGAATTAATGCTATATTAAAACGAGATGAGTCTCGGGTGGAGCGGTGTGAAATATTGGCATATTGAATGGAGATGCGTCTCGGGTAAGGCGCTGTGAAATAATGCTATATTAAATCGAGATGAGTCTCGGGTAAGGCGCTGTGAAATATTGACACATTGAATCGAGGTGCGTCTCGGGTGGAGCGGTGTGAAATAATGCTATATTAAATCGAGATGCGTCTCGAGTGGGGCGGTGTGAAATATTGACACATTGAATGGCAACATACGAATTGAAATGTTATCACATATTAGAATACATAATGAAAATACTTGTCCATAACCATAATCCATAACCATACCATACATCTAAAGCATCATAAATCTAGGGTGTAGCTTATGCAAAGGTAACTCTTTTGGTATAATCGGAATGAGGAGGTCGCACAGCTCCCAAATCTTTGACATGCTGAGCCAACTTGTCACGGCGATCGCCTCGATAATTTCGAGATAATACAATTTCCTCTGCATCCGTGAGATCGCTTTTCCCCCCATCGAGGGCCTCCGCTGAAAGGATATCACTAGTAGTCCATATGCGAGAATCCTCTGCGGGGCGTTGATCATACTCATGGGCACCATTCTCAGCAATGGTGAATGGCGTGCGGGGAGGTGATTCAAGGTCTTGTGCGCTCTCATCGGAAGTGTCGATACAATAGTTGTGTAGGCTACAACAAGCAAGGAATAAAGCCACAGCTCGGCCTGGTGTTTCGCGAGGGGCATTCTTTGACTTATCCCCTGGCTTGAGTTTGGTTCCAAGTAAGCTACAAGTAAGTGGGCGGTGCAAAATACCGAAACGTTGAAACATAATGCCGAAGGTACACTCGATATTGTTTCGAGTGACTGATTGATAGTAATTGAAATCATCTTGTGATTTCGGAAGCATCTTTCCAGGGTAAGGAGTGATGATGGAGTCTGGTGCAATACCTTTGTATGCCTCGTCACCCATAATGTAAAATGGAGAAGGCAATCTCCCAGCGATAAGGGCTTTTCCGAAACTGGTCATGGTGATGGCGAGAGAGTCGTTGGTGTTTCCCTTAGCCGGGAGTGAAACATATGTAACCCTACGCTTGCCATCACATACAACTTGTGCATTTAAGCTGTGGAATCCCTTACGATTGTAAAAAGATCTGGCGTCGACATGTTCCCTTTTTTTCGGTGCTCGAATCTCGATACATACACCATCTACAGCACCGACACAATCTTGCATAGTTCCATTAGATCTGTGAAACATTCCCTTGGATAGCTCTTGAAGCGCCACTTGGTTAGTCATTGGAAAGTCAATCGGCAAAACCTTTGGCATCACGTTGACAACTTGCCAAACCATAGTATAAAACTGTGATGATGAAATCCCATGAATGTCAATAATATCATAAATTTGTCCACCAGCTAAATAACGTAGAGTCACTGACAAAGACATATGCCTATAATAAGGAATGTGTTTACCTCCAAGAGCTTGGCGCCTGCTAGGCTTGTCTCCGCAATAAGTTGAAATTTTCTGAGCCAAATCCTCGAAAGCTTTCTTACTCATTTTGTAACGACGCCGAAAATCTTTTTCAGTCAAAGAGTCTACCCTACTTGGCCAATTCATATATTCCCTTTTTTTCTGATTGGATCTGGTCTTCTTACCTCCCCAAACTTTCATCAAGGTAGTATCTGACGGATCAGGCTTGAAGCTGAAGGACGTGCCTTGGCGACTCCGGCGGTAAAGTCCACATAATAAAAAGAAGGACACTTCGTTGGCCTTGCCAACAACCCCCATAGGACGAATAGCCTGCACCACACAATACCCAGGCGCTTGAAAGTTATGCTACGGTGTGAAGATAATGATGCAACCCATGTATGAAAAATAACAGCGAGAATAATAAGGAGTGCAATAAGTTATATAAGTTATGATAAGGAGTGCAGGGAGTATACAAAGGGGCGGGATAAACTAAGGTAAGGGAAAAGAATAAGTATAAGTGATATTGGATATTGTGAACTGGAAATAGATAAAGTAATACTATGTTAGGTTTTTTTTTTCCAAGGGGGAAGATAAGGGTTTAGGCAACAAACCTAAACCTAAGCAAGGGTATTGAAAGAAGGAGGTTTAGGAAACAAACCTAAACCTAAAAATACAAAGAAGTGCCATATGATGCATATCATATTACATAGAAAGTATGAAAGATAAGGGGACTACTCTACTTCCAAGCATTCGTGATGCTTTTTTTGTTGGCATACACCCCCCAGCACCAACGGTGAGCATCTCCTGTCAGCAGCACCTCCGAGCAAGCGTGACGAAAGTTTGCATTGAAGAAAAAAATATCCTCGTCGTGGATCTGAAAACCACAACGATGAGAGGCCTGGCACCAGTCCCCCCCTTCGACAGCACCTAGAGGCTTCCCATGCCTCGTAGGGATTTGGTGAAGGTTTTTGAGGCATGTTAGGGTGTTCTGTAAGTCACCCTTGTCAGCGTGAATGACAGCACTAAAATCCTTGGTGAAATAAGATTGTAACATGGGGTACCCCTTATGAAAGGGGATCCCTGCTTCACGCGCAGCCTCACTTTCCGTCGTTAGACACTCTTGAAGAAAGTCAATTTGGTGCAAGGGTTCAAAAACAAGCGAGCGCAGCCTCTTCATTTGCCCAACCCAAGAGTTGTAGGCTTGGGTGAATTGACCGAAAGGGTAGCGCGCTGTAGGAGGCGACACAACAAATTCGTCCTTGGGACGATAGAGCCCCCAACGAGGCCATGCGGAGTCAGCAGGTTCTGTGTACCTGCACAAGGTCTGCTGTCAGGAAAGACAGCAGGAGGAGGATCATGTTCACGAAATTCTTCATATTCATATTCTGCGAGCAAATAGCGTACCTGTAGCGAGGGCCAAGGGTGAACGTCACAGGAGCTGTGTAGTTATTATTACACGAGCGTGAGAGCTTCTTATGAGCGACACCACCCCATTCTAAGTGGGAAAAAATGCGGTTGCGGTCACGAGCATTATCAAACTGCGGATAGTTGAATCTGCCAGTCAGGGGCTTCATAGTGCCATAGTCAAGCATGAGAAGCATGGCTTCCTTGGCGCTGGAATAATACTCAGGAAAAACAGCGCCAAGGGTTCCTGGAGAATCGAAATATGGAATCTCATTTCTTTCCAAAATTCCCACACGTTTCGTTGGCCAGAAGCTGGGGCAAACGCCAGTGCCATCGAATGGAATTGCCCGCTTCTCCCAAGATGCTGTCGAGCCTTTTAGTAGGCTATTGAAGTTCACTTCACAGGAAGACGGATCTGGCATACCTGCTGAAACGTGAGATGGCAGGTAATAAAGAAAGGAAACGGGAGGCAAAATCCCGAAGGAAAATCCACGGATACGCTGTCAAAAATTTCGCCTCTAGGGCAAGCACGAATTCCGTAAGAGAGGTGCAAAGCTTTCAAACACCGATGCGAGTGTTAGCAAGTGCCACGACGTCAAGCATGTGGAGCCACGTAGGCATGGGCCGTCGAAAACACCGTCGCAGTACGCCGATTTCTTCATCCTTAAATCTGGTCAGACGCGACGCGACGCGACGCGACGGCCGTAATCTCCAAACCAGATTTAAGGACGGGCCTCAACTCATAACTGGGGATAGATGGGGCTGGTGGGGATGGCATGGCATGGCATGGCAATGGCATGGCATGGCGATGGGGCATAATGTGCGTCACTCTGAGACTGTGACACCCACCTCGGCCGTCGATAGCGATGCCGCGAACGTCAAGCGATGGGCAATCTATCGTATGGTTCGTAAGATCGTAACTTCGTATCGGGTACAGTATCGTAAATCGTACATGTCACGACTCACGAGATAGCAGATGATACGAGATCAAGTCCAGCACCTACGCTAGTCATGATACGGATATCCCATATCGATATCATATGCCAATTAATTATCAGCACAAAATAATAGAGAGGGACTGACCGGCACCCAAGGGAGTTTAATTCCCCTTGCCGGCACCATATGTCCCTGGAGGGCTCCCGGCCTCCCGATGAAAAGATTAGCCCCACTCTTTGATATATTCCAGGGTTCGGCGATCGCGGAATTTTGCGATACGATCACCTTGTTCGCGATCAGATCGTATAAGTCAAACATACGATCAGCTTGACCAAAAAACTGAAATTTATACGATCATGATCGCGATCAGATCGCGATCAGATCGCGATCAAGCACTGAAAATCGGGATTTTCGCGCGCCGAGCCGCGGAGACGAGTTGCTGAAACGTTGAGACTCACTCATGCCGTGGAATGAGAAATTGAGGTCAACATAGGCATACGGCGTATCAAGCGTGTAATGAAAAGCGCGACGGATTCCTTTTCGATTCCTCAGATGCGAATTATATTTTTCATTGTTTACAAATTCCGAACAGCCGTCGGATTAAATCAGAAGGACATCTAAACCGTTATCGAAATCGCACCGGTATCTTTCTGGAATCTGTCCGCTTCCGTTCGCGCTTCTTAAGCGCTTTACACTGTGAAAACCTAGTGCAGCAGGGTAGATTAATGAAGAGATTGATAACTCGTCGCGATATATTAGAAGCGAATAATGTTTATTATAAGCTATTATGAACGCTAGGAAGCATCCCCGCACAGATTCGGTGACTGGAAGCAGATCCCGGATTCCCCGCTTCGTGTGGCGGAAGGCGGGAACCGGCATCCGCAAAACGGCATTCCCTTCGGTATCCTGCCGAAGGGAACGCTAAGAAATAGTAATAACAACGACTGAAACATATTTTCAACGCTGTATGTGTGCATCTGTGTTTCATTTGGTCATTTGGTTCACACGCTTCGAGCCCCGCGGCACATCCGGGATGGCGCGTGTAAGTTACTAAATACGCAAACCAACGCAGCAAGTACGTCCATATGGGCTGTTGAACAAACGTTACTTGGGGCGTTGCGAGAAACCGATGGGAACAACTGCATTCGTATATCTCTAGAGATGATGTAAAGAAGTAGCATGCCAAATCTTTGCGAGAAATTGGATTCACGCAAATCCCCAAGGTACGATTGTGAGGACCTAAGCCCTCGACTACCTCAAACCTTCAGAATGCCCTTTCGACAAAGTTTGGTATGCTTTTTCTGCACCTGCACGTTCCGGGGCGGCTGCATATAAGCAATCCCACGAATATTAACGCTATAAGTATTTAATCTCGGATTTTATATCCGTCGCGTTTTTAAATATGGGCTTGATACGCCGTACAACAGGTCATATGCAATCATTGCGGTGATATGAAATAAACAAATAATGCCGTGAAATCGGAAATTGCGGTCATATGCAATCCCCTTGCGGTGATATGAAATAAACAAATAATAGTGCCGTGGAATGAAAAATTGCGGTCATCGATATGCAATCCTTGCAGTGATATGAAATAAACAAATAATGCCGTGGGATGAGAAATTGCAGTCATATGCAATCCTTGCGGTGATATGAAATAAAGTAACACTTAACAAATCATGCCGTGAATGAAGATTGCGGTCATATATATTGCAACGTCCTTGCGGTGTTATGAAGTAAACAAATGCCGTGGAATATATGCATATATGCAATGAGGAGGCATTATTCACAACATTTTGATAAATGCAAAGATGGCAAAGAGGGATAAGACATTATTTCCGATATTTCATGAAATATTGCTACTTGTACAAATATTACTTCCGAGTGCCATATATGAAATATGTTAAGCACACTCATCATCATCATGAGCTACCGACGTCGCAAACTGCTGTCTACTAAGATGGTTGAAGTTGGTAGGAGTGTTGTTCTTAATGGACTCAGGATCAATGGGCGCGTGAGGGTCAATTTCGGGCTTGTCAGAATCAAGCTCAACGGTTTGCTCAACAAGCTCAACAGACTCGACCTCACTGGCTATCACGACGAGCGCCTTGCTGTTTTCAGACTCAACTTCAGGTTCCAGTACGTCACACACCGTCTCCATCTCACTTTCAGGGTTTAACAGTGACCGAAATTCTGCCTCGGTCTCCATGTCCATCATACAATTCAAACACGGATATATGAAAGAAGCAACGACGGCCTCCACGCTCCATGCAAGCCAAGGGATCGGTTCTGCTGTCCACGATGAAGCAATGAGACTAAGAAAAGCGCCGGAACACCGACAGAGTAAACCCGATTTTTGATCGCGATCATGATCGCGATCAGATCGTATAATCACAAAAAATAGGGGTGATCGCGAACAGACCATATTTTATACGATCGGGCCTGTTCGCGAACTGATCGCGATCATGATCGCGATCATGATCGCGATCAATTTTGCGATCGCCGAACCCTGATATATTCAATATTGTTGACTGTTTAGCCCTTGACCAATCGAAACGATAATATTTATGCCACATCATGAAAGATGCTTCACACCGATATTTCGGTGTCTCTGCCACGTCATCCAACCTCATATATTGCTCTTTATACACGTTTGACGTTACAGCGCAGTGTTCACTCTTTATTCATTACTAGGCTAATCGATCTAAAGATCTCCACTAGGCCTGCGACAGAATATTTGACGTCATTTTGCGATCGGTCACGGGTAGACCGATTTACCCCCCCACTATAAAGTGGGGGGGCCTGTCTCCTGCTGTCCTCCTTCGGAGAGCCGTGTCACACGTAGCATGCGTCTCGGTAGCTCGGAACACAGATGCATAAAACCCCTAAAGTATTTTATGTTATCATCTTAGTATTCCGAAAGCGAGTGTTC
>LGRX02034906.1:0-21411 GCA_001247695.2 Cymbomonas tetramitiformis | reverse complement strand
TGCTGCTGCTGCTGCTGCTGCATGTAATACACTAGGCGTCGATCTTTTTGGACACCACGATTAATTACCATGCGATGTTAACATGGATATCGCCATTACATCATATGACCGCAGGATCATGTGCGCGACAGTGCTTCGCTTTTTGCTTCCCAGCATGCCATGCCATAACGCGTGGGTGGCGTCGTGGTGCATACACGCGACTGTTGTGGCACTGTCATCGCTAGCGTCTGGCGATCGTGAGATGGAACATTCGACTGTATCGCCCGTTGGGATTCGAGCTTTGCTGCTGCTGCTGCTGCTGCATGTAATACACTAGGCGCTGTCGATCACAAATATGCGATCTCCACTAGGCGTCGATCCTTTTGGACAGCGCGATTAATTACCATGCGATGTTAACATGGATATCGCCATTACATCATCTGACCGCAGGATCATGTGCGCGACAGTGCTTTGCTTTTTGCTTCCCATCATGCCATGCCATAACGCGTGGGTGGCGTCGCGATAAATGTACGCGATTGTTGTGGCACTGTCATCGTTAGCGCCTGGCGATCGTGAGATCGTTAATTCGACTGTGTCGCCCGTTGGGATTCGAGCTTTGCTGCTGCTGCTGCTGCTGCATGTAATACACTAGGCGCTGTCGATCACAAATATGCGATCTCCACTAGGCGTCGATCTTTTTGGACGACGCGATTAATTACCATGCGATGTTAACATGGATATCGCCATTACATCATATGACCGCAGGATCATGTGCGCGACAGTGCTTCGCTTTTTGCTTCCCAGCATGGCATGCCATAACGCGTGGGTGGCGTCGTGGTACATACACGCGACTGTTGTGGCACTGTCATCGCTAGCGTCTGTCGATCGTCAGATCGATAATTCGACTGCGTCGTTCGTTGGGATTCGAGCTTTGCTGCTGCTGCTGCTGATTAAGGTAAGGTAAGTAAGGTAAGTAAGGTAATTTGGTTTGGGTGAAGATTATAAAGGTCAGAGGTCTAGGCGCTGTCGATCACAAATATGCGATCTCCACTAGGCGTCGATCCTTTTGGACAGCACCATTAATTACCATGCGATGTTAACATGGATATCGCCATTACATCATCTGACCGCAGGATCATGTGCGCGACAGTGCTTTGCTTTTTGCTTCCCAGCATGCCATGCCATAACGCGTGGGTGGCGTCGCGATAAATGTACGCGAATGCAGTGGCAGTGTCATCGCTAGCGTCTGTCGATCGTCAGATCGATAATTCGACTGCGTCGTTCGTTGGGATTCGAGCTTTGCTGCTGCTGCTGCTGATTAAGGTAAGGTAAGTAAGGTAAGTAAGGTAATTTGGTTTGGGTGAAGATTATAAAGGTCTAAGGTAGTAAGGTAATTTGGTTTGGGTGAAGATTATAAAGGTCAGAGGTAGTAAGGTACTAGGCCCGGTCGATCTTAAATTAAGATCTCCACTAGGCGCATCTGACGGTCGATGGGATTATTCATCTTGCCGACGTGGCGCACTCGAGAGATCCGAACATGAACATCGAGTCGGTCATTTCATTAATGATTTGACATTTCTCGATCCTCGGGTCTGCTATGCAATGTAAAAGCGAATCTATCTGATTTCCGAACATCGCGTCGGCCATGCGATGTTTAAATCATTTTCGCCATTACACTATCTGACCGTAGGATCATGTGCGCGACAGTGCTTTGCTTTTTGCTTCCTAGCATGCCATGCCATAACGCGTGGGTGGCGTCGTGGTACATACACGCGACTGTTGTGGCACTGTCATCGTTAGCGTCTGGCGATCGTGAGATGGAACATTCGATTGTATCGCCCGTTGGGATTCGAGCTTTGCTGCTGCTGCTGCTGCTGCTGCTGCTGCTGCTGCTGATTGACTAAGTACTAGGCCCGGTCGATCTTAAATTAAGATCTCCACTAGGCGCATCTGACGGTGGATGGGATTATTTATCTTGCCGACGTGGCGCACTCGAGAGATCCGAACATGAACATCGAGTCTGCCATTCCATTAATGATTTGACATTTCTCGATCCTCGCGTCTGCTATGCAATGTAAAAGCGAATCTATCTGATTTCCGAACATCGCGTCGGCCATGCGATGTTTAAATCATTTTCGCCATTACATCATATGACCGCAAGATCATGTGCGCGACAGTGCTTTGCCAATTGCTTCCCAGCATGCCATGTCATAACGCGTGGGTGGCGTCGCGATAAATGTACGCGACTGCAGTGGCACTGTCATCGTTAGCGCCTGGCGATCGTGAGATGAAACATTCGACTGTATCGCCCGTTGGGATTCGAGCTTTGCTGCTTCTGCTGCTGATTGACTAAGGTAAGTAAGGTAAGGTAATTTGGTTTGGGTGAAGATTATAAAGGTCAGAGGTAGGTAAGGTAATTTGGTTTGGGTGAAGATTATACTAGGCGCTGTCGATCACAAATATGCGATCTCCACTAGGCGTCGATCTTTTTGGACAGCACGATTAATTGCCATGCGATGTTAACATGGATATGGCCATTGCATCATATGACCGCAGGATCATGTGCGCGACAGTGCTTTGCTTTTTGCTTCCCAGCATGCCATGCCATAACGCGTGGGTGGCGTCGTGGTACATACGCGCGACTGTTGTGGCGCTGTCATCGTTAGCGTCTGGCGATCGTGAGATGGAACATTCGACTGTATCGCCCGTTGGGATTCGAGCTTTGCTGCTGCTGCTGCTGCTGCTGATTGACTAAGGTACTAGGCGCTGTCGATCACAAATATGCGATCTCCACTAGGCGTCGATCTTTTTGGACAGCGCGAATAATTACCATGCGATGTTAACATGGATATCGCCATTACATCATATGACCGCAGGATCATGTGCGCGACAGTGCTTTGCTTTTTGCTTCCCAGCATGCCATGCCATGACGCGTGGGTGGCGTCGTGGTACATACACGCGACTGTTGTGGCACTGTCATCGTTGGCGTCTGGCGATCGTGAGATGGAACATTCGACTGTATCGCCCGTTGGGAATCGAGCTTTGCTGCTGCTGCTGCTGCTGCTGCTGATTGACTAAGTACTAGGCGCTGTCGATCACAAATATGCGATCTCCACTAGGCGTCGATCTTTTTGGACAGCGCGATTAATTACCATGCGATGTCAACATGGATATCGCCATTACATCATCTGACCGCAGGATCATGTGCGCGACAGTGCTTTGCTTTTTGCTTCCCAGCATACCATGCCATAACGCGTGGGTGGCGTCGCGATAAATGTACGCGACTGCAGTGGCACTGTCATCGTTGGCGTCTGGCGAGCGTGAGATCGAAAATTCGACTGCGTCGCCCGTTGGGATTCGAGCTTTGCTGCTGCTGCTGCTGCTGCTGCTGCTGATTGACTAAGTAAGTAAGTAAGGTAATTTACTTGATGCCAAGACGATAAAGGTCAGAGGTGTAGGCGCTGTCGATCACAAATATGCGATCTCCACTAGGCGTTGATCTTTTTGAACAGCGCGATTAATTACCATGCGATGTTAACATGGATATCGCCATTACACTATCTGACCGCAGGATCATGTGCGCGACAGTGCTTTGCTTTTTGCTTCCCAGCATGCCATGCCATAACGCGTGGGTGGCGTCGCGATAAATGTACGCGACTGTTGTGGCACTGTCATCGTTGGCGTCTGGCGATCGTGAGATCGAAAATTCGACTGCGTCGTTCGTTGGGATTCGAGCTTTGCTGCTGCTGCTGCTGCTGCTGCTGCTGCTGCTGCTGATTGACTAAGGTACTAGGCGCTGTCGATCACAAATATGCGATCTCCACTAGGCGTCGATCCTTTTGGACAGCACCATTAATTACCATGCGATGTTAACATGGATATCGCCATTACATCATATGACCGCAGGATCATGTGCGCGACAGTGCTTTGCTTTTTGCTTCCCAGCATGCCATGCCATAACGCGTGGGTGGCGTCGTGGTACATACACGCGACTGTGGTAGCACTGTCATCGTTGGCGTCCGGCGATCGTGAGATGGAACATTCGACTGTATCGCCCGTTGGGATTCGAGCTTTGCTGCTGCTGCTGCTGCTGCTGATTAAGGTACTAGGCCCGGTCGATCTTAAATTAAGATCTCCACTAGGCGCATCTGACGGTCGATGGGATTATTTATCTTGCCGACGTGGCGCACTCGAGAGATCCGAACATAAACATCGAGTCTGCCATTCCATTAATGATTTGACATTTCTCGATCCTCGCGTCTGCTATGCAATGTAAAAGCGAATCTATCTGATTTCCGAACATCGCGTTGGCGATGCGATGTTTAAATCAGTTTCGCCATTACATCATCTGACCGTAAGATCTCCACTAGGCGCATCTGACGGTCGATGGGATTATTTATCTTGCCGACGTGGCGCACTCGAGAGATCCGAACATAAACATCGAGTCTGCCATTCCATTAATGATTTGACATTTCTCGATCCTCGCGTCTGCTATGCAATGTAAAAGCGAATCTATCTGATTTCCGAACATCGCGTTGGCGATGCGATGTTTAAATCAGTTTCGCCATTACATCATCTGACCGTAGGATCATGTGCGCGACTGTGCTTTGCTTTTTGCTTCCCAACATGCCATGCCATAACGCGTGGGTGGCGTCGCGGTACATACACGCGACTGTTGTGGCACTGTCATCGTTAGCGTCTGGCGATCGTGAGATGAAACATTCGACTGCATCGCCCGTTGGGATTCGAGCGTTGCTGCTGCTGCTGCTGCTGCTGATTGACTAAGGTAAGGTAATTTGGTTTGGGTGAAGATTATAAAGGTCAAAGGTAGGTAAGGTAATTTGGTTTGGGTGAAGATTATAAAGGTCAGAGGTCTAGGCGCTGTCGATCACAAATATGCGATCTCCACTAGGCGTCGATCTTTTTGGACAGCGCGATTAATTACCATGCGATGTTAACATGGATATCGCCATTAAATCATCTGACCGCAGGATCATGTGCGCGACAGTGCTTTGCTTTTTGCTTCCCAGCATGCCATGCCATAACGCGTGGGTGGCGTCGCGATAAATGTACGCGACTGCAGTGGCACTGTCATCGTTAGCGTCTGGCGATCGTGAGATGTAACATTCGACTGTATCGCCCGTTGGGATTCGAGCTTTGCTGCTGCTGCTGATTAAGGTAAGGTAAGGTAATTTGGTTTGGTTGAAGATTATAAAGGTCAGAGGTCTAGGCGCTGTCGATCACAAATATGCGATCTCCACTAGGCGTCGATCTTTTTGGACAGCACGAATACTTACCATGCGATGTTAACATGGATATCGCCATTACATCATATGACCGCAGGATCATGTGCGCGACGGTGCTTTGCTTTTTGCTTCCCAGCATGCCATGCCATAACGCGTGGGTGGCGTCGTGGTACATACACGCGACTGTGGTGGCACTGTCATCGTTAGCGTCTGGCGATCGTGAGATGGAACATTCGACTGTATCGCCCGTTGGGATTCGAGCTTTGCTGCTGCTGCTGCTGCTGCTGCTGCTGCTGCTGATTGACTAAGGTAAGGTAAGTAAGGTAATTCACTTGATGCCAAGACGATAAAGGTCAGAGGTAGGTAAGGTAAGGTAAGGTAAGGTAATTTGGTTTGGGTGAAGATTATAAAGGTCAGAGGTCTAGGCGCTGTCGATCACAAATATGCGATCTCCACTAGGCGTCGATCTTTTTGGACAGCACCATTAATTACCATGCGATGTTAACATGGATATCGCCATTACATCATATGACCGCGGGATCATGTGCGCGACAGTGCTTCGCATTTTGTTTCCCAGCATGCCATGCCATAACGCGTGGGTGGCGTCGTGGTACATACACGCGACTGTTGTGGCACTGTCATCGTTAGCGTCTGGCGATCGTGAGATAAAACAATTCGACTGTATCGCCCGTTGGGATTCGAGCTTTGCTGCTGCTGCTGCTGCTGCTGCTGATTGACTAAGGTAAGGTAAGGTAAGGTAAGGTAAGGTAATTTGGTTTGGGTGAAGATTATAAAGGTCAAAGGTAGTAAGGTAATTTACTTGATGCCAAGACGATAAAGGTCAGAGGTCTAGGCCCGGTCGATCTTAAATTAAGATCTCCACTAGGCGCATCTGACGGTTGATGGGATTATTTATCTTGCCGACGTGGCGCACTCGAGAGATCCGAACATGAACATCGAGTCTGCCATTCCATTAATGATTTGACATTTCTCGATCCTCGCGTCTGCTATGCAATGTAAAAGCGAATCTATCTGATTTCCGAACATCGCGTCGGCCATGCGATGTTTAAATCATTTTCGCCATTACATCATATGACCGCAGGATCATGTGCGCGACAGTGCTTTGCCTTTTGCTTCCCAGCATGCCATGGCATAACGCGTGGGTGGCGTCGCGATAAATGTACGCGACTGCAGTGGCACTGTCATCGTTAGCGCCTGGCGATCGTGAGATGGAACATTCGACTGTATCGCCCGTTGGGATTCGAGCTTTGCTGCTGCTGCTGCTGCTGCTGCTGCTGATTGACTAAGGTACTAGGCCCGGTCGATCTTAAATTAAGATCTCCACTAGGCGCATCTGACGGTGGATGGGATTATTTATCTTGCCGACGTGGCGCACTCGAGAGATCCGAACATGAACATCGAGTCTGCCATTCCATTAATGATTTGACATTTCTCAATCCTCGCGTCTGCTATGCAATGTAAAAGCGAATCTATCTGATTTCCGAACATCGCGTCGGCCATGCGATGTTTAAATAATTTTCGCCATTACACTATCTGGCCGTAGGATCATGTGCGCGATAGTGCTTTGCTTTTTGCTTCCCAGCATGCCATGCCATAACGCGTGGGTGGCGTCGCGATAAATGTACGCGACTGCAGTGGCACTGTCATCGTTGGCGTCTGGCGATCGTGAGATCGGAAATTCGACTGCGTCGCCCGTTGGGATTCGAGCTTTGCTGCTGCTGCTGCTGCTGCTGCTGCTGCTGCTGCTGCTGCTGCTGCTGCTGATTGACTAAGGTAATTTGGTTTGGGTGAAGATTATAAAGGTCAGAGGTCTAGGCGCTGTCGATCACAAGTATGCGATCTCCACTAGGCGTCGATCTTTTTGGACAGCAAGGTTAATTACCATGCGATGTTAACATGGATATCGCCATTACATCATATGACCGCAGGATCATGTGCGCGACAGTGCTTCGCTTTTTGCTTCCCAGCATGCCATGCCATAACGCGTGGGTGGCGTCGCGGTACATACACGCGACTGCAGTGGCACTGTCATCGTTAGCGTCTGGCGATCGTCATATCGAAAATTCGACTGGATCGCCCGTTGGGATTCGAGCTTTGCTGCTGCTGCTGCTGCTGCTGCTGATTGACTAAGGTAAGGTAAGCTAAGGTAAGGTAAGGTAATTTGGTTTGGGTGAAGATTATAAAGGTCAGAGGTCTAGGCCCGGTCGATCTTAAATTAAGATCTCCACTAGGCGCATCTGACGGTGGATGGGATTATTTATCTTGCCGACGTGGCGCACTCGAGAGATCCGAACATGAACATCGAGTCTGCCATTCCATTAATGATTTGACATTTCTCAATCCTCGCGTCTGCTATGCAATGTAAAAGCGAATCTATTTGATTTCCGAACATCGCGTCGGCCATGCGATGTTTAAATCATTTTCGCCATTACACTATCTGGCCGTAGGATCATGTGCGCGACAGTGCTTTGCTTTTTGCTTCCCAGCATGCCATGCCATAACGCGTGGGTGGCGTCGCGATAAATGTACGCGACTGCAGTGGCACTGTCATCGTTGGCGTCTGGCGATCGTGAGATCGAAAATTCGACTGTATCGCCCGTTGGGATTCGAGCTTTGCTGCTGCTGCTGCTGCTGCTGCTGCTGCTGCTGCTGCTGATTGACTAAGTAAGTAAGTAAGGTAATTTACTTGGTGCCAAGACGATAAAGGTCAGAGGTAGGTAAGGTAAGGTAAGGTAATTTGGTTTGGGTGAAGATTATAAAGGTCAGAGGTAGTAAGTAAGGTAATTTACTTGATGCCAAGACGATAAATGTCAGAGGTAGGTAAGGTAAGGTAAGGTAAATTGGTTTGGGTGAAGATTATAAAGGTCAGAGGTAGGTAAGGTAAGGTAATTTGGTTTGAGTGAAGATTATAAAGGTCAGAGGTCTAGGCGCTGTCGATCACAAATATGCGATCTCCACTAGGCGTCGATCTTTTTGGACAGCGCGATTAATTACCATGCGATGTTAACATGGATATCGCCATTACATCATCTGACCGCAGGATCATGTGCGCGACAGTGCTTTGCTTTTTGCTTCCCATCATGCCATGCCATAACGCGAGGGTGGCGTCGCGATAAATGTACGCGACTGCAGTGGCACTGTCATCGTTAGCGCCTGGCGATCGTGAGATCGTTAATTCGACTGCGTCGCCCGTTGGGATTCGAGCTTTGCTGCTGCTGTTGTTGCTGCATGTAATACACAAGGCGCTGTCGATCACAAATATGCGATCTCCACTAGGCGTCGATCTTTTTGGACAGCACCATTAATTACCATGCGATGTTAACATGGATATCGCCATTACATCATATGACCGCAGGATCATGTGCGCGACAGTGCTTTGCTTTTTGCTTCCCAGCATGCCATGCCATAACGCGTGGGTGGCGTCGTGATACATACACGCGACTGTTGTGGCACTGTCATCGTTAGCGTCTGGCGATCGTGAGATGGAACATTCGACTGTATCGCCCGTTGGGATTCGAGCTTTGCTGCTGCTGCTGCTGATTAAGGTAAGGTAATTTGGTTTGGGTGAAGATTATAAAGGTCAGAGGTATTTGGTTAAGGTGAAGATTATAAAGGTCAGAGGTCTAGGCGCTGTCGATCACAAGTATTGCGATCTCCACTAGGCGTCGATCGTTTTGGACAGCACGATTAATTACCATGCGATGTTAACATGGATATCGCCATTACATCATATGACCGCAGGATCATGTGCGCGACAGTGCTTCGCTTTTTGCTTCCCAGCATGCCATGCCATAACGCGTGGGTGGCGTCGCGGTACATACACGCGACTGCAGTGGCAGTGTCATCGTTAGCGTCTGGCGATCGTGAGATCGTTAATTCGACTGCGTCGCCCGTTGGGATTCGAGCTTTGCTGCTGCTGCTGCTGCTGCTGATTGACTAAGGTAAGGTAAGGTAAGGTAATTTGGTTTGGGTGAAGATTATAAAGGTCAGAGGTAAGGTCAGAGGTAGTAAGTAAGGTAATTTGGTTTTGGTGAAGATTATAAAGGTCAGAGGTAAAGGTCAGAGGTCTAGGCGCTGTCGATCACAAATGTGCGATCTCCACTAGGCGTCGATCTTTTTGGACAGCACGATTGATTGCCATGCGATGTTAACATGGATATCGCCATTACATCATATGACCGCAGGATCATGTGCGCGACAGTGCTTTGCTTTTTGCTTCCCAGCATGCCATGCCATAACGCGTGGGTGGCGTCGTGGTACATACACGCGACTGTTGTGGCACTGTCATCGTTGGCGTCTGGCGATCGTGATATGGAACATTCGATTGTATCGCCCGTTGGGATTCGAGCTTTGCTGCTGCTGCTGCTGCTGCTGCTGATTGACTAAGGTACTAGGCCCGGTCGATCTTAAATTAAGATCTCCACTAGGCGCATCTGACGGTCGATGGGATTATTTATCTTGCCGACGTGGCGCACTCGAGAGATCCGAACATGAACATCGAGGCCGCCATTCCATTAATGATTTGACATTTCTCGATCCTCGCGTCTGCTATGCAATGTAAAAGCGAATCTATCTGATTTCCGAACATCGCGTCGGCCATGCGATGTTTAAATCATTTTCGCCATTACACTATCTGGCCGTAGGATCATGTGCGCGACAGTGCGTTTGCTTTTTGCTTCCCAGCATGCCATGCCATAACGCGTGGGTGGCGTCGCGATATATGTACGCGACTGCAATGGCACTGTCATCGTTGGCGTCTGGTGATCGTGCGATGGAAAATTCGACTGCGTCGCCCGTTGGGATTCGAGCTTTGCTGCTGCTGCTGCTGCTGCTGCTGCTGCTGCTGCTGCTGCTGATTGACTAAGGTAAGGTAAGGTAATTTGGTTTGGGTGAAGATTATAAAGGTCAAAGGTAGGTAAGGTAATTTACTTGATGCCAAGACGATAAAGGTCAGAGGTAGTAAGGTAAGGTAATTTGGTTTGGGTGAAGATTATAAAGGTCAGAGGTCTAGGCCCGGTCGATCTCAAAGATGAGATCTCCACTAGGCCATCCGACAATTCAATCGGTTCAATCTATTGTTCATTAGTTATTGGTTGGGCGGTTGTTATGCACGGCGGTATGATTTGCAATGTGAGACATTATATGTGTTATATGGTTAGATATGATATATTATGTCGACGGCGTACATGTAGTATACGCTAGTTACAAATAGAGGATGGCGGAGCAAGGTTTGGATGTCCAATATGATTACCAAGGCGACATAGCTAGTTACTATAATGATACGTTACTTTCTAGTGCAAACTTTTCCCTAGCGTTCGCGTGTTGGTTGCGCTTGGTGGCGGTGTATAGATGATGATACATCCCTTTCGTTCAGGTATTCATTAGTTATCAGTTGGGCGATTGTTATGTATGTACGGCGATATGATTTGGGATGTGAGATATTAAATGTGTTATATAGCTAGATATGATATATGGTGGCGGCGTACATGTAATGTAAGCTAGTTGCAAATATTGAATGGCGGAGCAAGGTTTGGCTATCCAATATGATTATAAGGGAAACAAATAGTTACTATGATTACTTATTTTCTAGTACGAACGTTTTCTTAGCTTTCGCACGTTGCTTACGCTTGGCAATTGTAGTGTAGATACACGTGTAGTCGAATAAGCAAACACTCTGCATACATATCTTACATACTATTCAGCATTTGCACATGCATGACATCGAAAACAATCTGTTGAATGTGCAGAATGTAAATGCCCACGCACCGATCAATACATCAACATCGCGGCGCGCTGCGCGCGATTAGCGCTAACTGCATAATCAATACTAAGATTGCCTAATTGATGAGACATGTCTGCAACAAATCGTGAAGAATATATGGAGCGTTATACATGTTGATGTGGATAATGTTGATGTCAACAACCTCTTGGAGTGTTAGCCGAAGTCTGAGCAAGCAATATATGACCCTCGTAGCAGACTTACTTTTCTGCTACGCATGTATGGCGATGTCCGTCAGCTTGTGGCAATTGCTTAGGTGGGGGCGAACATCATGTGAAAAATAATGGAGGCTCACTATACATGAGTTGGTGGTGCACATGCCCATTTTGCATACATG
This sequence comes from Cymbomonas tetramitiformis, assembly GCA_001247695.2. Taxonomy (NCBI): domain Eukaryota; kingdom Viridiplantae; phylum Chlorophyta; class Pyramimonadophyceae; order Pyramimonadales; family Pyramimonadaceae; genus Cymbomonas; species Cymbomonas tetramitiformis. The sequence continues at coordinate 10,049 of LGRX02034906.1, read as the reverse complement.
TGATACACATGCTCACTCTCTTTCACACACACACACACACACACAATCATGGCTGAATGCTTTGATCCCCGGTGTGGGTACATAGTGCAATTAATCTTCTGCGGCTACGGTGTGCCAAAGGAGTCGGTCCAAGGAAAAGCCACACTCATGCACGCGCATAATTACATACTTGCACACGCATCCAAACACAACTCATACACACACACACACACACACGCACACTCGCGACTGCAAGCGCACGCGCACACACACATTCTTGCCACTTTAACAATCGATATGCATGTCGCATGTAGCATGCACACGTTGCCCGCTGACAAAAGCAGACCCACCATCAATCCAGTGGATGTGAGAAACATGCTTGTGGGAATAGATCAGGGCATGACTATATACCGCACCCACACATCCTAGCCAAAAAAGAAAGTGTGCAGCCACGTTGGAAGCTCAGCCAGTGTTACACTGCAAGTATATTATGAAAATATCACACGTTGGTGCTCGAGCGCACACCGTGAAATTCGAGAGGGAAATCGGCTGCATTGAAGTCCCCATATATATATATATATATACAACGTTGTATATATATATATATATATACGTCTAGCTTTGATTGGCATGCGCATTAGCTCGTTCACTTTATTATGTGTGTGTATGTGTGTGTCGCGCGCGCGTGCGTGTGTGCTTAGTGCGTGTGCGTGTGTGCATCAACGGGCGTATGCACTCACAACGCACTCGCTGATATTCATCAATAATTTTGAGCACAAGCCGAGACAGTGACTAAGGTGGTGCTTGAGGCGAGCACTGCATAATCTGATGTCCATTGATACCCCTTGCACATGCATAGAATTATTGTGCCCATCGTGAGCTGGCATTTGTGTTTTAGGACGAATAGCAAAGGGGGGCACGTTTGTAGCACTGTGGCATCTAGCACGCATGGCATACTACTATGATCATCATATTAGTACTTTAAATTTTGACAATGTGAAAATCTCATTATGACTGCATGCTGCACAAACTATGCGCAAATAGGCTGATGCGTATATCGAATGCAATCTTTAACAATTACCCTTGCGAATGAAAAATATCACATTATGCCGAGACGCAAATGATTGGCTGTGTATGCGGATTATTATATGATTGTGCATGCGTAATTGTGTATCCAGCCGGAAAACGTGCGAATAAAGCAATATTTACTGATGCAGGACGCCGGGGATCGAACCCAGACCAAGAACTTGTGCGAGTCTCGTGGACATCGTCCTCCTTCATCATCCGATAAACGCATCAACGTGCATGTGCAGGGCGTGATATATATGATGCTCTTCGTGGTGTGTAACTTAATGCTTAGTGCTGAGTATGTGATGTGTGTGTGCGTGTGTTCGTGTGTGAGAGAGAAGCAAGAGCTACTTTGCTTCCATGATTTGGCACATATATTGATGTGCCCGTAGTGCATTCCTGTGTGAATGGTGGGTGTTGATAATGCATGCGTGTGAATATCCAACATGTAACCATCGGAATGATACCTGACTGCGGCTACATGCATACACTACTTGCTCGTTATAATTCATCATTCGACTGAGCGACATTTGCAATTCCCACTCGCGGCTGGCGCGAGCCTATGCATGGTTGGCTGCCTTCACGTGTGGCGATATTAATGGGCAAGCGCTTCTTATATCATATATACATAAAAGTGCATTTCACCGCCATGAACGTGCATCAAACCTCGCGCTACTTCGATCGGTCGCAGCATTGTAAATCGAAGCACGAATGACGTCTCATCGACCTCCGCCATCATGACCCTGTGCCAAACACACACACACACACACACCTTTCTATTACAACAACTTGCATGATAAATTGGCTGCCGCTCTTCGTACGCGCGCTACAATACCGCAAACGTGTTGGCAACGGAAATACATTATCGTTGCCACTGCGAGAGCATGCTCACAGTCAACGCACACGCGCGCGGGTACATGCCGATGCGCAGCATGCACTTATGTGGCGCGCACAATCGCATGCATGCAGTTCTTACATACTGAATGAGGACACATGCGATCAAAGCAACGATTGATTATGCGCACGTCGTGACCAAAACGACGAATATCGAAAACAAGCATGCGCGCGCGCATCCATGCTCATGCGCGCAACGCGTCCCAAAAACGAAACACACAAAATAACAGCATGCAACCTATGTGGGCATTGTACACATAAAAAGCCACGTTCAAAAATCAGCGCTCCGCTGTTGAGCTGTGCGTGTAGCGAGTGGAACCGTCGAATAATGCTGAGTATCAAATATGATCTGGCATTTTAAGTCCTCCCCGGAGCGATCCGATCATGTGTGCGACAGTGCTTAATATGTGCGTCTCGACATGCGATGCCATAACGCGTGACTAGCGTCGCGGTAAATGCACGCGAATGCAGCGGCACTGCCATCGTTAGCGTCTGGCGATCGTGAGATCGAAAGTCGTCTGTGACGCCCGTTGCGATTTGAGCTTTACTAGAATGTCCTAGTGACACAGTGAAAACGCTGAACGCCGTAGGGTTTGAGCGAGGCAATCGGGTATATCAAAGATAGAAATGAATACACGACTCTCAGGCTATCTAAGCTCTGAGGCCGTCACTAGGCAATCATATCGTGTGTCACAGTCTAAGCTACCGAAGTCGAACTACTGAGTACAGGTAGGAAGTCACTGTACTGTCACTGTCACTGTCATACGTCATACGTGGTACTGAACTACTGAATCTCAGCACACCACCTCGGCTGAGGTGGCACAAGAATGTGAAACAGGTAGCTAATGCAAACTAAGAGGTCCCCGTCCACGGATCAGGACAACATCAACCAAAGGGCCGACCTGCCGCCATCCCCGCTTCCGGCTAACCCTCTAAACCGAATGCTAAAGTACTAGTATATGCATGCCAACTAGGTGGACTGCCACAAGGATATGAAAATAGTGACTGGTCTCCGCCAGATCTCGCTCCCCGATAGATACTCTCATCCGATGCTGCTCAGCTCGACGGTCAACCAGTACTCGAGGTCATAGAAGATGTCAAAGAGGTACAGGATGTAGTCAAAGGCCAGAATCCAGTCAGATGTGCTTAAGGTCAGAGTAGAGCTGTCGGTGTCTAAGGTCTCATAGGGCAGGTCATAGGTACCAGTCTGTCCACGAACACAAAGTCCAGTCCAGAAGGGCACCACGTCAAAGGGCATCAATCCAGTCAGACCAGAAAGACCCCTTGCCCGACCGCTGCCGGCTCATAGGCCTGCAGCTCAGCCGGACAGAGGACCAGAGAACCTAGGAGTCACCCGCACCACTGGGGTGCGGGCGGATCACGTCCATGAAGGACTCGATCATGCTGATGATCACCCGCACCTTGTCCTTGAGCCCAGGAAGAGGCTTGGTGAAGATATCAGCCAGGTTGAGTAAAGTGTTGATGTAAACAGGCACTAGGTACCCAGCACATATTGCCGAAAGTGAATCGGATTCGAGTTTTCGGCATGCGATATATCAAATTAAAGGTCTCGATGATCCCAATAAGATGCCCAAGTTTGGAATGAAAATCGCGACCCGAAATCACTTTCGGAAGCCAAGATAACATTTGTATGGGTTTCGGAAGCGTCCAAAACTGGTCTTGGAAGCGAACGAAACCTGAATAAATATTTTCATGTAAAACACTGAAATGGCATGAAAGATACGGGGGCATGCCACCATGGAACGTTTTAACTGGAGAAGTAAAATGACGACCAATTATGAAGCCGCGATCACAATGTATTGCGATTGTGACCTGGAACTTTAAGTTTCACTTTTACGCGGATTGTCCCATTTCTCCCACCATCGTCGGCTGAAAGCGCTTGGACAGAACGCAAAAGCCCCTCCGATCGGGGTGTCCGGTGTGTCGTCGCATTTAGTCGTCAGAAGTGAGTGCAATAACGAAATCACATTTCTAAAAAGATTCGGTAAGAACACATCGGGCAAACGCATACGCTTTGCGATTTCACATACTATAGTATCCAACAATATAAAATGACTGACGATGGTTGACGAAAAATCAATATGTGCGTGTGCCATGCCAATGCCTTAGCCAGTGAGGGCACGGTAATTTTATTTAATCGTGTAGCTCCTCGAGGATATTCGCCAGTCCGGAAAATCCCGTTACATTTTTACTATCCATTTCTACAACGGCCACGAAAAACATGAAAGGTGAAACCCTTTAAAAACGCCTTAAAGATAACGCATTGCGGAACATATCATATATCGAAGACCTTAGTAAACTCCGAATACGATCGCGACGTACTCGAAAGCGTTATAAAGATCGACGTAAGCGATAGTAGTGTCCATCACCTGCTATTCTGCCATCACGCTACAAGAATCCCAAGAAACCGCCATTAAAACAAATCCGGAAGAAACCAGCAGTGGAAGCGTGGTGGGCCCATAACCTAGGGGAATATACCCGTTCGGTATATTCAGGCGTGCTAATCAGAGACCCATTTGAGTGCTTTCGGAATACCAACTTAAACTGAATTAAACTGTGATAACTTAATAAACCTAAACCTAAACCCGGAACGGTCACTCGGACAACTGCACTCGTACTCGTACCCTCGCACCCTAGTCACAATCTCAGTCTGGACCCTATGACTCAGGCGCCTGCCTGTCAGGGCTGCCTGGCCAAAACTCAGTAATCCTTACGAAATCAAAGGTGCGGATAGACTGCCATGCCACGCCCCTAAGATGTCCGCGCGACGAGAGTAAGAAGAAACACTATCTCATGGATGATATCGGCGATATTCCGTGTCTTGAAAAGTCGCTCGCTCCCAATCAATATTCCATAACATAACGATGTTGTGAAAAGCACTATTCCAAAAAAGTATCACGAGACAGGCAATAATAGCTGCGCAAAATCCACGACATCTTGACCTCCGTGACATGCCGTGTTAGATGGACCTTCAAACACCAACATAGGATTTGCTTCCACTTTTTTTGCGTGTAAAATGTGTCGCGGCTCGCTCGCGTAAGAGGTTGTCGTTTCAATATATTTCACTAAGACTTTTGCGGCTTACGACTCCTTTCGCTTCCTGCTGCCGAAACTTTTTATTCGGCTGCTGCAACCCCGCAGGGGAGAGATTCGCACTCGATTGTGGCACTTGCAAATTTGCTTTTGATTTAAATTTGGTTTTCATGAGAAACACGCAACATAATGCTAATGCATGCCTTCACAACCGCGCAAAACCGATCGACTGCGGTCCGAGTGCGTCCTACATAATGACGTGGAACTAACGTCGACGTTGTTCCTGTCCTCTGCGGTCTTCGAACCAATCCTCCGTGCCTGAACATGTTCAATAGCGACAAAGCTTTTCTGAAGGCGAGTTCCCTCGTTTCCATTACGATCCTGTGGCGATATCCTTTTCTCTCTGTGACTTCAAAAGGGTTTTCATTTTGTCGTGGGTTTACGTCCGCCGCTCCGCCGCTCCGCCGCTCCGCCGCTCCGCCGCTCCGCCGACCCACCCCCTCCCGCCCTCACCCCTGACTTCGTTTCCGAGCGGGGGCGGGGCTCCACAATATCTCCCCCTCCCCGGACTTCGTTTTTGGGCGGTGGGAGGGGGTACGAACGCCCCCCCCCCAAGGAGCAAACGCGTGGGCAGCCTATCAACCTAGGGGTATGGCATCAATTAAGGCGGCCGATCGCGATTTTCCAAGATCGGAAGCCAAAGCGGACCCTCCACCACCGTCCCTCCTCCACCTCGCTCCCGCCCCTTTTTTCCATCACAGATGCAACCTCGCTCCACGACCTCCACCTCCTCTGTTGCTTCTCCGCCGGCACGGCCTTTTTAGCGTAGTTTTGCCTTGCCGCGGTTTCCTAGGTTGATATGACCTAGATGTTGAGCCCTTCGGGGTGCGCTATGAGGATGATTCTAAGATAATGGGATTGACATAAGGGACATAAAGACATAAAGACATGAAGACATAAAGTGTTCTCCGGTTGCCTGCTTGCAGGATTACAGCGGACTCATGACTTTGTCATTATTCTCAACGTAAATGTTATATTATTATTATTATCCAAAGCGGATGACGTAAATCTTCATACGATACTGTAGAGCCCTCTACAGTAGTCTTAAGTCTACATATCATATGATTATAATGATATACATTAACATTTGGATTTTTCATATCATAAAGATAAATGATATATCATAAAGATAACATTTGACTTATGAGTATAGGGCTCTAGTACTCCGGAACCGGAGTCTCTGAGCCGCGGCGATCGAGGATCGATGATTCGAGCATCGAGGTTTGTTACATTTTAGAAGCTCAGAGAGTCCTTCGGACTCCATGCCAGTTACAAACCCTAAGTCATAACATCTAAATATAGCCGATCCGAAGGCTCTGACCCCCAGAGCAGGGCTCTAGCGAAAGTTGGAGCGGACGAGGCGAGGTGCCGATCGGATGCCGGATGTTACAACCGTAACCGCCTGTCGTGTGACTGTTTAGGTAGGAAACCACCCTACCCACCGCTACGCGGGGGATTTCCCCCTCTGTGAGCAGTACCCTATCCCCATATCTTCCCGTCGAGCCCGTTTCTAAGGCGTTTCGAGAAATTCATTCAAGTAAGGCTCCGAACGGAACGCTGAAAGCTATTTGGTTCCACCACAAAAGCATAAACGCTTCTAGCATTTAAATTCAGTACAAGAAAATGGGCTCAGCTGACGGCTCCCTCTGCGGTGAGTTAGGACCTATTGCTTTCAGTTCCCGTGCGTTCGAATCAGTTGCATTTGCCGATTGGAAAACTCGGTATGCATATAATATTAGCGGGCATATTAATATTAAATTCTGGTGTGTGTGTGTGTGTGTGTGTGTGTGTTGTACAAACCGCGGCTCCGCGCAAGTCCAAAATTAAATGCCGCCGAAGTGGTAGCCACAAAATTGCGTCATGTGCACCAGAGAATGCAGTCAACTGATTTGTCCAACGGTTTTATCCTTCCTAGGCACTGAACCGTCCGACTCAAGCGGCTCGTGGCATAATCACCAGTTTTTCTTCACCCAGAATGGAATCTATTTCCTGAGAACTTCTCAAAACATTACTGCCTGTGCGGCTCTCCCTGGCAGGTTTCTCCAGCGTGGAGGCCATCCTCGAGAAGTACATCCCTGAAGAGGAGCTCGGGGAGGTGAAGCGTGTGATGTATGGATGTAACATGGGTGCACCTGTACCTCCTTTGGAAGTCCCTGCAAACATTCAGGAACAAGCCTCCTCTAACGATTTTGAAATCCAGGTGAACTACACGGATCAAGATTTATCTTACCCGGCCTGTTGTTGGGCACGCTTTTTGCGGCAAGGTCTCCCCTTTGTGGAGCGAACCCTCTCAGCTAACCTTGGCTGTGCCGAGTGCGTAGCTTGCTGATTTTGCTCTCTGCGTTCAGGCTTATAAGATGACTGCAGCTAGCGAGCAGTTGCGGCCGCCTCGCATTGTGAAGGTAAGGCTTGTATGAGGCTGACGTGCGGCACTGACACAGGGCCCGCCTCCGAGGCGACGTTTTGCTCATTCTGGGGAACCGCACTTGACCATTATCACGTATATGAGTATTATCACGTGTAAGACTATTATCCTGGGTACGACAGTTGTCAAGCGTTTGACTAATATCCTGGGTACGACAGCTGTCAAGCGTTTGACTATTATCCTGGGTACCACAGTTGTCACGCGTATAATTCGCTTCACTCGAATATCTACGGTACCACTTGGGCTATTGCCAATATAACCCAAGTGTCACCGAAGTCAGCAACGTGGAAAGTATGCTTTTACGGCGTCCCTTGCAGGAGACACGTGCTACTTTGCAGCAGCAGCAAAAGCAAAGGAGGCTAAAGAGCTTTTCAGATCACGAACCGGTTTGCCTTAGATATACTTGAAGTGTCCCAGGCAGGAAGCTTGAGCATCGTCACAATATGCCCTTTGCTTGCAGATCGGGCTCATACAGAACAAGGTGGTGCTCCCTAGCACGGCTCCTTTTAAGGAGCAGCGCCAGGCGATCTTCGACCGCATCCGCCTTCTACTGGACGCCGCGGGAGAAGCAGGGGTCAAGATTGCCTGCCTCCAAGAAGCGTGGCCCATGCCTTTCGCCTTCTGCACTCGGGAGAAACATGTACGTTTCCTTTCGCTTCTTACTCTCCGCCTCTCGCGAGCTATGCGAGCGGCGCGACTGGGCCGTCTGAGCTCTGATTTTGAGTATGAGGCGCACAGCACGTTTGGCGGATCCTAGCTCAAAATGGAATTGACCACTGACCACAGTGCGGCACACTTGGCCTGCAGTGGTTGGAGTTCGCGGAGTCTGCGGAGACTGGAGAGAGCGTTAAGTTCTGCCAAGAGTTGGCCAAGAAGCATGGCATGGTGGTCGTCAGCCCTATCCTGGAGCGCGACGAGGTGCGAACTCGGGCCGGCCCAGCCTCCGGCGAAGGCGTTGAGAACCTTCCTCACAAGAAGCAGTTGGAGGGATCGTGCTGAGCGCAGGGCGTCACACCGTGTCTGGGTGTAGATGGCAACCCAGCGTATTGCACAGTGGGTGGTGCTTCAAGGGCAGAAGTACACGGCACTATCGTCCTAAGTACGCGCATGCAAGTGTGCTCACATCGGCTGATTTTCGCACAAGTTTTCCGGTGCTTCACACCTTTGAGGAACGCTAAAGTGGTCCTCTTGCGTCCTTGGAAACCCAACCGCAAGCAGAGCGAGAGGCTGCGCCAGGCGCACGGGGCCTTATCTAACTTAGCGAGAGGCTGCGCCAGGCGCAGGCCATATCCCTACTTAGCGAGAGGCTGCGCCAGGCGCACGGGGCCTTATCTGGCAGCGAGAGGCTGCGCCAGCGCCACAGGGCCTTATCTAACTTAGCGAGAGGCCGCGCCAGAGCGCACGGGGCCTTATCTAACTTCGCGAGCTGCGCCAGCGCACGAGCCTTATCTAACTTAGCGAGAAACTGCGCCAGGCGCACGGGGCCTTATCTAACTTAGCGAGAGAGCTGCGCCAGGCGCACAGGGCCTTATCCCAACTTAGCGAGCTGCGCCAGCGCACACGGGCCTTATCTAACTTAGCGAAGACGCGCCAGCGCCACGGGGCAGCTATCTAGCAAGCGAGAGCCGCCAGGCGCACGGGGCCTTATCCTTAGCGAGAGAGCTGCGCCAGGCGCACAGGCCTTATCTAGCTTAGCGAGAGCTGCGCCAAGCGCCTGGAGCATATCTAACTTAGCGCTGCGCAGAGCGCACGAGGGCCTTATCTGGCAAGCAGAGGCTGCGCCAGGCGCACGGGGCCTTATCTAACTTAGCGAGAGGCTGCGCCAGGCGCACGGGGCCTTATCTAACTTAGCGAGAGGCCGCGCCAGGCGCACGGGGCCTTATCTAACTTAGCGAGAGGCTGCGCCAGGCGCACGGGGCCTTATCTAACTTAGCGAGAGGCTGCGCCAGGCGCACGGGGCCTTATCTAACTTAGCGAGAGGCCGCGCCAGGCGCACGGGGCCTTATCTAACTTAGCGAGAGGCTGCGCCAGGCGCACGGAGCTACCATTTGGAATACAGCAGTGGTGATTGGCAACAATGGAAATGTCATTGGAAAGCATCGTAAGGTGAGCATTCAGCTTTGATTCGCACCTGATCCGTTATATTTTGCGAGACGTGGAGACTTTTGGGTGCGGCGCCACAGCGCGGTGCCTTTTTCTCTCTGCACCTTCTTTGGCACTCGCCATGGCAGCCGTGGTGACTGGTTTTGTGGGTGCGTGGTGGTGCCGTGCAGAACCACATCCCGCGCGTCGGGGATTTCAATGAAAGCACGTACTATATGGTGCGGCTTGAACCGGCTTCCTCATAGCGGCGTGTTGCTTTTGTATTCGCCGCTCAGAGGTGGCTCGCTTGAAGAGGTGCTGGAGGCAGCGTGCGGAATTGCGCTGGACTCTCCGGAGCGATGCGAGTGGGCTTACGGTCCAGTCAGCGAATAGTAACACAGGAGACTAGGTTTGCGTTGTGGCAACTTAAGGTCCAGTCAGCGAATAGTAGAACAGGGGACTAGGTTTGCGTTGTGGCAACTTAGGG
>LGRX02034903.1:0-18274 GCA_001247695.2 Cymbomonas tetramitiformis | reverse complement strand
GATTTCGAGGTCCCAAATGTTGGACGATTATTTGCTTTTTGGCATTTCACAAATAATGACTTCGCATGACCTCGCATGACATCGCCGGATGACAGTCGCGACAGGAGCCAATGAAATCGCTGCGATCAACACATTTGCTTTCCCAAGTTTCGGTGTAGCACAGGCCTAATAAAAAATCAACACTGTCGATTGTGCGAGCGATCTCTTAAACGTTTCCGAGTTAACCCTCTATAGAGGGTTAAGATTTCATATCGGTCAACGGTGTAGATTGCACTTCCCGACAAGGTTCGGGTACATATAGCCAGGAATGGCATACAGAAACGCGGAACAGTGGTTAGCTCGTTTCCCATAAGTTTTTTGGGCACGCAAGCCCGAGGTCCCGGGTTCGAGCCCCGCAGTGGACAAATTGAGCTTACGGAATTCGTGACGCAATCGTGGGGCGTTCATGCATACCCTGGCTCATTTTGGGGGTTTTGACATATATTTTGGGGGGGCAAGGTATGGTGTTATTTAATTCGCATCTTGCGGGGCTATAGGGCGGTCAAAGGGTATGTCATGCCCCGTATGACACGGGTATGACATGGTGTCATACCCATGTCCTACCATCTTTCATCGCCTTGTACGTACACCTCGGAAATAGCTAGAATGAAGGGCCCATGGGGCGGGGGTCCACATGGGCACTCTAATCTATCGTTCTGCTCACCACCAGCCGATGAAGCGGATGCTTAGAGCTACAGCCTTTGCCCAAAATCTGACAGCCTGCCTGAGAATCTGTGTACAGTTTAAGTGTACCCCCCTCCACAAAGCCCGAGAAGGACCGAAGGGCCTGCAAGTAGCCCACCATCTCCCTGTGTGTGGAGGACTCCTCTCGCTCTGCTAGGGTCAAGTGACCCCTGGCGACCTGCTCCAGCCTGCCTGTAACCGCCTCCAAGACTGCTCCCCAGCCTGTGCCGCCTGCATCTGTCCACATCCTATTTCTGAAAGCCAAAAAGACTGGCCAGATAGGGGCTTCGAACTGCCGCCTCTGCACCGAAAGCCAAAACCGGAGCTCTTCTGCCACCTCCTCTGCAAGCCTGATGGCCTTGTCCCAGGCGGTGTGCCTCTCAACCTCGAAGTACATCTCCCTAGAGAACATCTGACACACCTTACCCAGGGCCAAGCTGAAGCTCTGAATCTTCCCCGCCAGTCTGGAGAGCTCCCTGGGAGAGGTCCACTGCCTACCAAGTGCATTTGTCACTCGAGCCTGAAAGGAGTCCCACTTCTTTTGGGGCACGTAGAACACCCCTCTGACAGAGTCAATACCAATTCCTAAGAACTCAATCAACTGCTGAAAACCCAAAACTGACTTCTCCTGGTTGACCAAGAAACCACTGTCCTCCACGTCCCGAAGGACTGCCGCCTGCTCCTCTGCAAAGGGTCTGCCAGAGGGTCTCTGAATGAAAAGAAAATCATCCAGGTAGTGAACCAAGCCTGCACCTTGCCTCCTCCACCGAGCGGCTAGCTCGTTGGTGATCTTGGTGAAGAAGTAAGGGGCAGGCGCCAGACCGAAAGGCAGAGCCTTAAACACATAGAACCTCTCCTGCCAGCTAAAAGCCACGTAGGTGTGGAAGTTCTGGTGCAACTCTACGTGGTGATAGCCCGAAGTCGGGTCAAAAGACCAGAGAGAGCCCTGCCAGAAAAGCAAGTCTCTCACAATAGCCAGAGATTCATACTTGAACTTCTGGACTACTATGAAAGAATTGACATACCTGCCATTCCAGATAAGCCGCTTCTTAGGCGGCTTATCTGGGCCCATGTCCCTGTAAGCCACTGCTAACGGTGACACCACTGTGGGCTGAGTGAGCCACTCCTCTGCCGCGCCAGACTGAACCAAGCCAAATACCGCCTCTGTAACAAACTCTGCCTCTGCCAAAGCCGAAGGTGCATTAGCCGAGAACCGGCTAGGCGGGGGGCCCGCAATCCAAGTGAGCGGGACGCCGAAAAGGATCCATGTCACCACCAAAGCGGAGGCGAAGGATCTCCAGAAGCCAACTCGCTGCCTCAGCCTGCCTGTGATCCTCGGGACCTCCGGGACCCCCGGGACCTCCGTGGCTGGAGCCTCGTCGAACTCCGACGGGCAGTCCACAAATTCTGCAACACACCGAACCTACTAAGCTAACTCACCTAACCTCCGAAAAAACCGAAGCCGATCCAAAAGAAATCAAGGAATTGGTTGACAGCCCGTCGTGGGGCGCCGCGTCTCAAGAGCATTACGTGATCGAGGATTGGAAACAACGAGTCAAAGCGGCCACAAGGGAGATTCCTCAAGCAATTGCAAACATTATGCGTGCATCTAACATACAATCAAAGTGCCGGAAGGCTACGAAAAGATTCCTCACAGCGGAATTACACCGCGACGTTGGAGCTCGAGCGAAGGAGCGAACCCTAAAACCATTAGAAACGAATTAACATCACGAAAACTCTCATTACTTTACGTGCTCAAGCGGGTGAGAAGCCGGCGAGTCTCTCGGGCTATAAGCCGGAGTTCCGCGACCACTGGAGACCCAGCGACGCCATACCGCGGGAAGCGGTTTAACATTCAACGTCCTTTACCTCCTTTCCCCTTGCCACCATTCTGTGGGCATTGGGGCGAGATATGTTCTGGAGAACCGCAAATAAAGCAAGCTCTACCCTGCACAACAGGCTGAGTAACGCGATTGCGTCCGCCTGCAAACGGCCTGTTGTCATTGACGCGAGTGCGTTTAACATTTCTCTCCTTTTCTAGCTTCGCCGCGCGCTCAGCTATAGCCTTCTTGGCTTTTTTCAACTTCTTCTCTTGTTCCTCAGTAGCCACGATTGGCTCTCCCTCGAACTCTTGGGCCGTAGGCCATCCACACTTAAACGCTATGTCGATAATTTGGGCCTGTTCTTCAGCCCAGAGCATACCTTCCTCGATTGCTGCTTGCGCTTTTTTGACTTTCGCAATTCGCTCCTCGGTGATCGACTCAGGGGCCTCGAGCCCCTCCAGATGCTGCTTGACTTCGAAGAAAACATCATCGGCCTTGTCCAGTTTGTCGAACTGCCGCTTGCAAGAAAGGTCCTCGGATTTTGATCCTCCTTGCTTGGTATGGACGAAACCGCCGGAGGTCCAAGCGGTAGGGCGTTGGAGTTTTCTCTTCTCTGGCGCTTTCGCCCCTACTGACTGCAGGATTGCGGTCGCTGTGCCGCTAGCCAACCTGTTGCGCTGCTCCTGGACCAAAGCTGCCAAGTGAGATTGCAAATTCTTTTCGGCTTCGGAGAAACTCGGAACGACCTCATCAAGTTTCGCTGAATAAGCTGCGAACTCTGGCGAAGCCTTGACTCTCGCGATTTTCTCTTCCAGCTGCGCGTCGGAAAAATCATCCATACTGAAAATTCAACAGATATACACACACGAAAAATTATTACTGTAACTCTGTAACAAAAATGATACCCTTCCCGAAAACAGATCAAGTGTCGGAGCAGAACTCTACAGAGTTCCAAACCTTATACTGCTCAGACCTGGGACCTACGGTCCTGGGACCTAGGTCCTGGGACCTACGGTCCTGGGTCCCACGGTCCGGTCTGTCACATAACCAGAGTTATGTGACACAGCACCTCTCGCTCCGCTCGCTGCACTGTGGCACATAACATCCAGTTTTTTGGGCACGCAAGCCCGAGGTCCCGGGTTCGAGCCCCGCAGTGGACAAATTGAGCTTACGGAATTCGTGACGCAATCGTGGGGCGTTCATGCATACCCTGGCTCATTTTGGGGGTTTTGACATATATTTTGGGGGGGCAAGGTATGGTGTTATTTAATTCGCATCTTGCGGGGCTATATGGCGGTCAAAGGGTATGTCATACCCCGTATGACACGGGTATGACATGGTGTCATACACATGTCATACCATCTTTCATCGCCTTGTACACCCCGGAAATAGCTAGAATGAAGGGCCCATGGGGCGGGGGTCCACATGGGCACTCTAATCTATCGTTCTGATGCCAGGGTGCACGGTCCTCGCCAAATGCATGCCTCCCATGAGCTGAGATCCAAAGTGAGCCCACTTCGGACTCCAATTTTTGAGGGGTGGTGCACATGGAGTGCGCACGATTAAGTAGAGAAATTTACACGTTTTCAGCAAACGGTTAAGATGAATATCTTTATAATCCCGAATTCTCTCCGACTAATGTCTCACGTACTGCATCGAAGATGGGAACTGCATTGCGCCACATCAGCTACAGTTTTCGACATTCGATATCTCCAGCCTCTTATCGCCAGTTATATCCACGAAAGAGAAATTTTATATTCTGAGGGGGTCGTGTACTTAACATATGACATTTCCCAAAGCAATGTTCGCCCCCCCCAAGGTAGTCGGGGCACCTGTATGACCCCCTTGCCCCCCAAGGCATTGCATATAGTGACTGCTCGAAGGTACCAAATTTTTAAAAATGTTATATCTAGGAATTTGTTCACCGCTTCAAGAAATTTGCATAAAATTTTTAACTATGAAATTGAACTGCCACATATCGTCTTTCTCGTGGACGAATAAAAAAACGAAAACTTTCCCCAATATTTCCCGATATACATATATCCCTTAGCAGACTAACCGAAGTGAATTCAATTTTTAAAGGAAAAGAAGAGGTCAAGCGGGAGTGTTCGGGCTAGCTACCTGGGCTGGTTGAAGAGGTTCTTGGACTAGGCTTGCGGGAGGATTAAGTCCAGAGAAAAGTCCTTGCTCCGGGCTTGGCATCGCATTCGGGTCCACGTACGGGCCGAACCCCGGCGGGTACGTCGGGGTCAGTGAGGCTCCCGGCCGGACGTGCAACGGGGAAAGGGGCCGCCGGGGACCCGTGCCTTCTGTAAAAGGGACGACGGGGGGAGTTTGTTGTCCCGCCGATTCCCGGGACACCAAGTCGGTCGGAACGTCCCCCATTGGCGGGGGGACCGACCCCCCCGCGCTCAGATCAGCACGCGGGGTCAGCACAATAGGCTGAGCCGTATCCCCCGTCGGGGCCGTTTGGGACTTCTCGAGCACCTCGCGGAAACTTTCCAGATTCTTCACCATTGTGGCTCTGGACTGGCTGTTCGTAACTTCCAGACCGGGGACCTTGGCACCGATTTTTCGAAGGTGTTCGGGCTTGAAGATTGAGGGGTTCAGCAGGAGGTCCTTGTTAAGCAATACGAAAAAGTTCAGCCCATTAAAGGAGTTCAGACACCGCCATATCGGGGATAGTCGGCCTCTCTCCCGTCCCCTGGTGGATTTCATCACGGGACGCCTGCGGACGGAGAGAAAGGCTGCCCCCCGCAACATCTTCTGCCATGCAAGGACGTTCTCTGCAACACGTTCCTCGCCGGAGGAGGAGAGTCAGTACGCCCAGGAGCTGCCTGGTCACCAAACGAAAGCTCTTGTAACAAGGACGGTGACTCCGGCGTTTCAGCATTCTCCCGCGACCACCTTTCACCCGCGTCAACCACCTCGTCACCCTCTTCAGATTCTTGAAGACCCAAGGACGAGCGAAAGATTGCGGGCTCCTCCCGCGGAGGGGAGAACCGCGGACGCGCGGAGACGAGGTTGCTGCATTCAGCGCGGGCGTCTCGTTGGGTACGGAATTCTCGTCAGGCTGACGAGCCCGTGCGCTGCGGGAGGCGCGGGTTGCCCTCCGCAAATCAGAATTAGAAGCGATTTCTGCTGGAGTTGACATTCAGTCCGAGCTCAGTCATCAGAGTTGTCATCACCGACCCGTCATGACCGCAGTCATCACCGACTCGACCTGACCGCTGTCATCACCGATACGGCTCGACACCTCTGACTACTTCACTGACCTGATTGTCATCTCCTCTGATCGAGTTCGGTTGTCACATGAGACAGAGCACACTAGCTCATTTCGCATCACACTCAGCATACTAGAACTATATATATTATATCTTCTGTATGTTGAGAGTCAGATTCTGAGTGCGAAACCCTGAGCGTTGCAGTGCTTCCTGTTTGACCTGTCTGTTTACTGACTGGGTCTTCTCGCAGGTTATGGGCCCACCACGCCTATGGATGCCGAAGTGGCTGGTCTGGCCGCCGACAATAAAATGGTCCCGGGACACCTTCCCTCGGGTACCAGAGGCCTGACCACTCTCTTTGTGTTTTCCAGACCCTTCAAACCAGACCCCTCAGCACCATCTGGCACACGGCAGATCTTCAAAACCAGACTGTGTGCCAATGGTAAGCAGACATACGGCTACCTTCCGTGGGAGACCACCTGTACCACACCTCGGCTTTATGCCTTCAGACTGGCCTTCATCTTCGGCAGCATCTTCAGTCTGAAGATGAGTCACTTCGATGTCTCCCAGGCCTTTATGAATGCTAAGCTGGATGTTCCAGTATGGGTATCATTTCCGGCTGGTGACACCTATCAGGGGTTCGGTGGTGCTTTACTGCACTATGCACTGTATGGCCTTAAGGTGGCTGGTGCTTCCTGGCAGAGACTGGTTAAGGTATTCATGCTCAGCTTTATGTTCGGCGAGGTGACATTCAGGCAGTCCTCTCATGATGACTGCATATATTTCATCTACACTGATTTGGTTAAGGCCACGTGTGTAGTCTATGTGGATGACTTCATTCTGGTCGCCAGTACAGAGCTTGAGGATGCCTTCTGGGCAGCATTCAGAGCCAGGTTTCTGGCTAAGCATCTCGGAGAGGTCACCTCGGTTCTCCAGATGCGGGTCAGGCAGGATCAGCTTGGTATCTACCTTTGTCAGTCCAGACAGATCAAGGACTTGATGGCCAACAACAACATCACAGCTCATTCCTACAGGACTCCTATGGACCCGAAGCTCATCATCAAGAAACCAGCAGATCCAGACCTGTCCCTTGTCCCCAGCTACAGATCTATCCTCGGCTCACTGCTATGGCTGGCCCGTGGCTCACGACCTGATTGCTACTATCCTGTAATCTATCTGGCTCAGTTTGTATCATGCCCTTCTGAGGAGTCCATGAAGGCTCTTATCAGAATTGCGCAGTATATGGACAGCACGGCTCATTACTCTCTGGCATTCTACTATCCCGAGACTCCGGTCAAGGTCATCACCATGTTCTGTTATTCAGATGCTGACCTGGCCAGGGACTTAGAGAATGATGCCCGGTCCTATTCTGGCTCCGTGATATTTCTGGCTGGTATGATCTTGTAGTGGCATTCAGGGAGGCAGACCATCACTGAGGTCTCCTCCACAGGGTCAGAGTATGTTGCAGCCAGTACGGCAGCCCAGCGGTTGGTATCACTGATGTTCATGCTCACTGAGATATTTGGCTCTATTACTCACCGTATTGATACCCAGCAGCCCCTTGATTCCGATCTTGACCATGCTATTCAGTACCTTGACAGAGCAGCTACAGATATTCACTTTGACATGCCTTCCCTCCAGACATCCTCAGTGCTCCGGCGTCTGCTTGAGAAACAAAACAAACCAGCAGACGGTCTGACCTCAGTTCGCCCAAACTCTCCTACAATTCCTGATGAACTCAGTACAGATGAAATCACTCCCCTCAGATTCCAGAACAACCGAAACAGAGAATATATCAGTACAGCTTCAGCTCAGCCCCGCCTGGAGTTACCTATTCCCCTGCTGCTAGATAATGATGCATGCAGATCTATTGTCGAGCATCACCTCCTCTCCGAGAAGGTGAAGCATGTGATTATCAGATTTCATGTTCTCCGAGACTTTGTCAGATTGAACTGGATTCGGTGTGCCAGAGTCCCATCAGCTCGGAACCTGGCAGACCCTTACACCAAACCAGTTCCTCCAGTCAAGGACATGCAGCCCTACTTCATTCAGATGTTCCAGCAATATATGGCCATGGGCAAGGCTCAGGCTGCAGTTATTCAGAAATGATTTACTGGTACTCAGAAAGCAGCAACATGACCTGACTGTGAGTACCTTGTGGCTACTGCCCCGCAGTCCTTGTGGTAGGACCAAATCGACGATTTGGTCCTACCACGAGGACCATTGTTCCGATAATTTAATTGGCCATCTCCCGTGATTTGTGGTGTCTAACCAATGAAAGGTGGTATATATAGGTCCTATATTAATTTATTTGAACGCTGGTTTGGCCTATATCCATCCCATATATCCATGACGAACGCATTTCAAACCTCTACACTCAAATTTTTCAAAACGGATTTTTTGGAACATTCAAAATGTGGCAAATTAGTGACTCATCTTCAATAATTTTTTACCAATCATATATCAACACTACACCTGCGCGGATACCATCAAATTGAACCTATACAGATGTCCCAATCATATTTGGGCGGTAGGCCCGATTGGAATGCATATATTGTCTCGTTGGCTCGTTGGCTTCCCCTCTAATATATTGGCTCGTTGGTTTCCCCCCTAAAACAGTGGTCACGCGAGCTGACCAGCCAGCCATCATAATTGCTTGCTAGAGGGCATATATCGCAAGGTTGGTGTGTGCGGCACATTAAATCTTCAAGTATATATGTATTACGAATTTCTGAAAGTCTAACATCATCCAAATATCTTATTTTTCGACTGGCGTGCACATTTTAGAATGGATGAATGCCAATTTCTAAAGTCCGAAATTCACTAAATTCGGAATTTGCATTGTGTTGAACATGCGCCATGCTGAAATAGAGCGGAAATGATGATGAGGGTGCGAAGTAACCGATTCGGTTATCTTATTTGGTCATAAACTCAAGATGTATAACCATGAGCATCACCGTGAGCCCCCCATGTGACTCCTAATACTCAAAATAACGGTGGTCCTTGTGGTAGGACCACCATTTTCTTCAAGCTTTTGGTGAAATTACACCCCTAAAGCGTGTCGTTCAACCACACACCTAAAGTCTCATGGGGGCCGCCGCTATAAGAAATAAAATTCATTTAACTCATAAATATCATGTGCAAATGTTACCTGTGCCTCAAATAGTCGATTTAGTGATCGAAACCGCAATTGCCCATTGGTCCTTGTGGTAGGACCATGAATTTGGGTAGTAGCCACTTGTTTTCCTGTTTTCTTGTTTTTGGGTTGTTTGTGTAGCTGACTGTGCTTTGCAGGTACTGGCCTATATTCAAAGTTACTTATGGCTGGTTACTTTATGTTAGTTACTGTTTCCCTAGAATCTGAATCACTGTACTAGATAGAAAATGATATGGCACTCATTAATGCATTTGTGTATATGGATACATTGATATTCCGAGCTCACTCTATGATATTAGCTGCACTGCATTTGTCACAGTATCACTACAGTGTCTGTTTCGACCGTGAGAGCCACCGCTGCTGTCAGTCATGATCTCTTTCTTCATTCTCCCTCTGCAGTAAGTCTTTCCGGTGACGGGCGGATCTGGACCTGCTTCGGCACTTCTTATCCTAACCCTGACGAAGCACCCCGGATAGCTTGCAGCCACGGTGTGTGGACCTCCAGAGACATGACACATCACTATTCCCCCGACAGCAGGGTGGCACCAGGAACAGATTACTGACCGTGTCAGGACGTTGGGTCTACGGACCAGCTTTTCGGGGTTTTCAGCCCTGACACGGTGTGACTGCAGTTCCACCATTTCCATCATCTTTCTGGATTTTGGTTCTGGCACTGGATTAGTGGCATGTATCTTGGTTTGATTGGTTATTGGTCTGACCACCTCACTCGAGGTGGTGTGCTGGAGTTGACATTCAGTCCGAGCTCAGTCATCAGAGTTGTCATCACCGACCCGTCATGACCGCAGTCATCACCGACTCGACCTGACCGCTGTCATCACCGATACGGCTCGACACCTCTGACTACTTCACTGACCTGATTGTCATCTCCTCTGATCGAGTTCGGTTGTCACATGAGACAGAGCACACTAGCTCATTTCGCATCACACTCAACATACTAGAACTATATATATTATAGCTTTTGTATGTTGAGAGTCAGATTCTGAGTGCGAAACCCTGAGCGTTGCAGTGCTTCCTGTTTGACCTGTCTGTTTACTGACTGGGTCTTCTCGCAATTTCTGCGAAACTCATGTTTGCAAAAGAAAAATTGTGTTAGGAAACGGAGGAGAAAGACGCAGCAATCGTCCGCAGGTAGGAAAAGTGAAGTATTTTCACCAATTTCCGACTTAAGAGCAACACCATACGACACTTGGACTCCGAAGCTGGAGGTGAACAGCCACTTCGTGATCCTTTATTTCTTCGATCCGGGGAGTGAGATCGGACGATCCGCCTCCTGAAAGCTGAATGACGGTCATCACTGATGACGGAAGGAAAGTCGGCGATCGACAGTGACACACGACAGTCGAGTGTCACGGTTCGGGTTCGGTTGGCCTACAAATTTATCCGATAATTTATGTTCGGTTGCGGGCAGAGGTCTCTGGTTGCGGGTAAGTTCCCGACGGTTTAGGAACAGAAAATAATCTGACCCTTTTCATGAGATAACTCAACATACCGTGAAACAAAGAGGAACTCTATAAGGAAAAAGCACATTCATATCGCTATTTACAAGCCAAAAATCAACTTTCAAAGTCAATTGAGAGGTATTCTATTCGCCTTGGAATACTTCGCGACCCTCCCGTGACTTCCGCAATCAAATTGATCGTACATGCTTGTATTTCTCGTGACGTTCACACCATAATATGTGTGTGTGTGTGTGTGTGTGTGTATGTGTATATATGTATCCGCAGTTTCTTATTGATGTTTTTTCGGGTGTGAATGTGGAAAGAGCGTCGGAAAGTCAGTTGTCCGTTCTACGGTGCAGCGCCACAACAAGGATTGAACAGTTTCCGCTACTGCAAAGTTAAGGATTCTTGTTCTCGGGCTGGTTTTAAAATTGAGATAGCGACTTGCCTAAAGTTACAACTTGTCTGGAGAGACTCACAGTTGAATCAAGTACTTTTAAATTGCCCGCTCGGTAACTTTGATACCCCAATATTATTTTTTTTCGTCCAAATACGATCAAGCTTCCCCGGAACCGCAGTGTGAGTTGATGGAGTGAGTTGTTTTACCAAGCTCTGACTTGAAAAGGACTATGATCTCTGTGCTCGCTTATCCAAGGAGAGTTGCACTGAATAGAGATCTTGCAGACGGGCAGAAGTGCACCCAAACGATTCTGGTCTCAGCAGGGACGCTTTGAATTGTGACAGGTACGTGCTTTCCTGTAATAATGATTCAGCGCACTTCAAAACTTCGGCAGAGTCCTGGCTTCGCCACCAAGAACGTCATTGAAGCCACAGCCGCCCGCCGAAGCCCGCTCCGAGCTACCCTGGCCGGCACTCATGGCGCCGCAGCTCCTTCACCAACACGGCAGCGCCAATTTGCGAAGATCGTCCTGGGAAAAAGCGTTTTCACTTGTCTCTCAAAGGATCACCGCACTATACGCAGAGTGACGCGCTGCGCATCTGATGCCACAACTAGCACGAGTAAATCCCTGCCTTACCCGTGTCGTGAAAGCCACGGTTTTAGTGTGCCATGCCGCAAGCTGCAATTCCTTGTGAACGCGAACGACGCGATTGCGGACAGCCATGTCGCATAAATCGTTCAGCTAACTGCCACGATTCCTTTGTGGCGCTACTAGACCTCGGATGGGAGTACGGCCTCCCAGGGTGTGAGGCAGACGTGGATGAGTGCAAGGAGTAGCGGTAGCGTGTGTAGCAGGGCGAACGGCAGCACGGTCTGAACAGTGTCATTGGATGCCACTTGTGCAGATGATTTGGGAGGAGAACGGCTCACCGAATGGCTTATTGCGCAGTATCCCGCGGAATGGGCGCATGCTGCCGTGGAGCACCCTTTCCTGCAGGGGGTGCGGAAGGCCACCCTCACCCAAGAACAGTTTGACACGTGGCTGTACCAGGACTATCTGTTCGTGCAGCACTTTACGCGATTCGCAGGGGCGGTGTTGAGCACTTGCCCGGACGTGGAGAACATGAAGGCGCTCCTCGGAGGAGTCTCCGCGCTCCAGGACGAGCTCTCCTGGTTCCAGGACCTCCTCCAGGAGCGCGGCATCAAGGATCTCACCTTGACTGGTGAACTTCCTGCCATAACCTCAACCAATCACAGCCGGCCAGCACTGCCAGCGCTCTCACCGGGGCGAAGGAAGTTGGCTTGTGACTACAACGGAACACGAAACTTGCCGTGTGCGAAGTGTCCGTATTGCTACCCATACGATGTGTGTAGAGAGAGAAAGAGAGAATCTGGCAGGAGTGATTGCTACAGCTGAATCTTGCCCCACTTTCCAGTTCTTCCACCTCTCGTGTCGATATCTCCCCCTCTCACCTCGTGCGGTCGATAGTTGCCGAGGCACGCGCTCTCGTGACTGAAGCTTGCCAGCCAACTGCGGACAGGAAACGTAGACGACTTCGGGATGGAGCGGACAACTGTGCTGTACGTCCAGAAGTTGCAGGAGTGGCAGTCGGAGCTGACGTGGAAGGAGCTGGCTGTGGCGTTCTGGGCCATCGAGGTGGTGTACAACAAGGCCTGGAGCACTGCAGCCGACTCCTCGGACCCCTATTTCGCCTCGTGTGCTAAGCGGTGGGGCTCCGAGGCCTTCGCGCAGTACTGCGTCCAGCTGGCGCGAGTGGCCGAGGAGGCTGTGGCCGGTGATGAGGAAGCGGTGGCACGCGCCTCGGAGGTGTTCCAGGAGGTGCTGGATCTCGAGGGTCAGTTCTGGGACATGGGGTACAAGGCGTCAGGTGGCCTCTCGTTCCAGCTGGCACTCAAATACTCGGAATGGTGCTTGTGCAGGCTGGCGCAGTCACAACTTCCCTTCTAGATCCTCCCAAGGTGGACTTGGAAAATGCTCTGAGCTCACTGTGTTGCACGTTGCTGCCGTATTGTGCAGCGTTTGCACTGGCTTCGAGCCGAGACTGCTGCCGCGGACGGGTGGAACACCTAGGGTTTGAGCAGTTAGTGCAGTGAAACTACTTGTGGTTGGTGGGGCAACAGATGGTGATCTTGCAGCTGATGAGGCTGAAGATCAGTCCCTGTGGACCGTGCCCATCGTGTCACCTGAGTGGGCAGGGCATGAGGAGTTTGTTAGTCTGGTGGCCTTTGAGATCAGTGAGGTCATGAAAGGACAGCCCCAATTGTACACCCCCGAGGTCCTTGCCGAGCTAGCAGAACAAGCAGAGGTGCCGCAGGCTGTGGCCGAAAGCATCTTTGCAGAGAGTCTCGCGTGCCAGCTCAGAGGTTGTGTTCTCCGCGCAAATGCTTTCTGCAGGTGCCACACCCTTCCACTGTCCCCGACCTGCTGATAAGTCTCTTCAAGCAGCATTTCTCTTCGAAAATTTGCATGCAAGTGGTATGGGGTGGGAGGGTTATGTAGGCGCGGGGAGCGTAGCAGCGCGGGCAACGAGTTGAAAAAGGTCGAAATCCTTTTTGCGCTCTTCACACCTGCTATTGCCGCATCCCCAGAGGTTGCACGTTCCGTGGCGTATGTTGAGGAACGCATCTCATCTCCCGAGAGCGAGGAGATCATGAGGCTACTTGCCGCCCAGCTGTCGAACGCAAGCCGGTGGATGGTACGATCCTTGCTGGCGGATCTCGATGACCGGAATCAGTGATGATGGCCCTCGATAATTCAAAATTTCCGATGGCTGAACCTTTGTTTTCCCCCATACGTAAGTGAATTCCATTATCATGCAGTTTTTGGATACCAGCCATACCCGTTGTGTTTCGTTTTACACATGGCATGGATGATCACTGTGGAATTTCTGGGGAATGCAACTTGTAGTTCCGTGGCAGCCATTATGCATGCTGTCAATTGAAATACCTGGAGTTTTTCATAACAAACCATCTTCTCACTACCCAGCTGGAATCATTGTTGTTTGGCCACCTAGCTGTGCCTTCCCATCTACTTATCATGATAAGCTAGTCTTCGTGACATTGCATAATCCCAGACTGTATCGGATGGCTGGAGCAACGTTCATTGTTGTAAACAATAGTAAGTGTAAATAACGATTCGTGTACCCAGTGATAATTTGGTCCCTGTTCTGGCCTTCTAATCTCCCCCATCGCCACAGACCAGTTCATTCCGCTTGCCCCGCCCTGCCTCGCCCCTTCATACTTCCGGAAGAATTTAGTTTCCGGAATTTTACACAGTTATCATTTCTCTCTCTCTCTCTCTCTCTCTCGCCCCCCTCCCCTCAATCTCTCTTCACATGCACACACGGTGTGCCAAAGGAGTCGGTCCAAGGATAAGCACACACACACCCGCACGCACATCTGAGAAATGGTGCACTCCCTATCTCAATGTATAAACACACGGCATCATCAACAGCATGCTCTGTATGCCACAAACATCGAAAATGATTGTTTATGAATTAATGTGCTAAGTATGTTATGCTTATTAGTCATAATATAACATTTTAGAGCAGCTGTTGCGATGCGTAATGACATTCTTGTTGCTTCAATATGGATCTTACGGAAACTTGATGGTAAGGTGTCGTACCGACATCCTGGGAAAATCCATCCAATGGTATGCATATGATGGCGTTTGCATGATGCGTTCTCCCAGAGAATTGACAGTGACATAACTGTAACAAGGCATGCACAGACGACCACTGTTCTGAGATCACCGAGGACGCATACGCCCGCAAAAAATGGCGCTAGACCAACACATTCAGTAGCCAATCAATACCGAAATGCCAATGTAGACCAACGAACTTTTTGCGCCGAGTGTCATTCGTACCGGGTATCAACATTCATGTGTACGGTATCGAGAAAGAGGGCGAGGGACGGCGAATCATAAGGAGATAAATGCTTCACTTTGACTACACGTACATGTATGCAGTCAAAAGTCTGATAATGATATGCAATGAACTGGTTTACGCTACTGCTTAATGTGGTACTGCCTGAAAAATAAACAATACTAAAACAAAATTGCACGCACTTGGAAATGAATATATTTCGCAGATGAAAATCGTGCGAATGTTAACAACGAATAATAATAATAATAAAACATTTACGCTGAAGATAATGACAAAGTCACGAGTCCACTCGAACAACAAAGTCTACTTTGCCACCTTCTCCATTTTAGGTTTATCCTCCTGTCCCTCGATCAGTGGGCATTCCGCCTACTTTCCGAATATCCTTAACAACGGTAAAGTCCAATAAGAGATTGTACCTACATCATGCGACCGCATTGCCCTTACTGTCCCCACCAGCGATAATGAAGGCATGCATATGCTCTCCGTTTATTGGCCATATACAGATATCACTTTCCGCCGACCCGTTGACGCGTGCACCTCTCCCGGAAATTTCACCGACTGTATGGTAATTTTATTGCGATAAATTTTATGGTACTGAGTGGTTTAATTTTTGCATATATGGTATTATTACTGTATTTTGGAGGGACATTTTAACACGAGTTTCGAGACGAGTAGAGGCTCAGTATGGCTAAATCCGGTCGCAAAAAACAGCCGTCTGATCCGCTTCTTGTGAGCGTGGAAATCCACCTACGACAGGTTGTGAGTTGTGCCTCAGCAGCATTACGCAGTTGAGTCTGGCAAAAGGGAACTTTACCGCGCTTTCGCAGGAGGCAGCTGGCTTGCAATCTCTTTCTCAGCTCACTGACTCACAGGTTGTCACAAGAAATCTGCTCGAAGCTGTTCAGCTGTTGGATACCAAGGCGACACAGTAACCACTGCAAAACGCGCCTTAATCTCGAAACAGGAAAGTCAGAAGTCTGAGTGCGCAGCGCATCTAGGAGCCATGGATAGAAAGGGCCCTAGTGCGAGAACGCTGAGGCGCAAAAATCTCCGAGAATCACGCAGAGTCAAACAGTCTGATAAAAGATACACTGAGCCAACAGACGTTCCATCATCTTGTGCGAAAAATCCCTCGAAGAAACAGAGCTCAGATATTTTGGTAGAAACTTGCGCATCTCCAACAGAATCAGGAGAACCAGAACCAGCGACACCAGCCGCCACTTCATCCTTTGTGGCCTTAGGACCTTTGTCCACAGGGAGGAAAAGAGCGAAAGGCAGCACTGGTGACAAAGGAGACCACAAGAATCCCAAGGCAAGAAAATCGGTTTCATGGAAAAAGGGGTTCACAGTAAACGCTCAGAGTCAGTGCCTGCTGTGGAGAAGCAGGCGATAGGATCCCTGCAGCGTTCGACGTCACTCAGCCCTGAGGGGCGATCCATGTTCAAAGTATACGACCGATAATTTTGCTACAGTAGAGATACTTAAATCAGACACTTTATTTGCTGTGGAAAGGGCATCGCGACGAATCCACTTAACTCGATCCACTGATCAGTCGACTGCTTAACTGGGTGGGGCAACTCCTTCCTGTAACTGAAGTCGGGGTTGAGACCATCGTTTGTAGGACTTCACGCTTTGTTAATCCTCGGACAATATGGTGCCAGCACTTCAATCGAGCCGCTTTTTCCCAAGAAGGTTTTTTTCAGCGGCGGAATCTGTGCTGTATTTGCGGTGAGAGGATCCAGAGGACCCGTGGGACACGGCTTACCCATAATCCTGAGAACCCGATCAACGATACGAGGACTGCTTAGGATCCCACATCACCCTAGACCACCGCTTGCAAGTGTTGATCTGTTTGCCTAGGCCCCTGCTGTCTAAAGAACCTTGACCGCTTCAAAACTAATCCTGCCTAGAGAACCGCGGTTCAGACATCTGTTTAGCCCTTGCCGTGGGCTTCAGTAGGGGGTTAAGCCGACCGAGTGCAGACCGGGTTCCCCGCTTTGCATGACAGTGCAGTACACATCAAAACTTAATAGCGGTGGGGGGTGGAAAGGGAAAGGCTCCCTTTAGAATCCAGCCCACACCAGTCAAATGGTGTCTTTATTTTATTTTATACAGATATCACTGGCACCAGATAACAGCGTATTATAAATCGATTAATATTTGTTGTTCGTCGAAAATAATCTAGTGATTTACTTGATCCAGATAGACCGTCTAATTCCAACACAGTCGTTACCCTCATCACGGCTAACCATTCCGGCATGGAGATGAAAATTGAAAGGAAAATGTTGTGGGGAAATCGCCTTTCACTACTTTCTCCTCTGGTGAATACTAGTCCTTAATATATCAGTACACAGACGCGAGCACATTCCACCTCTCACAAAACAACTCGTGCACGGCAGTCTCGATTTCAATTATGCATCTTACGATACTGCTAATGTCATCAAATGCTGCTCATTACTTCTGCGATTCTGAAGACCCTTTATTCACCGTTGTAAAGCTACGTGTTTAAGTCAAACTCCTTGAGCTACATCGCGCACAACATCTCCATTACACAATTCCAGCATGACACAGCTTCCCAACCCATGTGATTCTGTATCACAGAGCAGATTACTCACAGACAGTCTTCGTGGAAGGAAAAAAACCTTGAATAATATCTGAAATTTGTCCACTGTCGAGCTTTAGCGCGAACATTATGTTGCCCGTCATTGTACACGGAGTGCATCTTTTGAGAGAAGTTGGGATGGGCATTGTCTAAAATTTGATATTGTCTTTCAAATTTCATTGACGAGCCTTTATGCGTTGCTCTAGGTGAGAGACGATAAATTGTAGCCAACAACACAGCCTCTCTGCCTGCTGATCATGTATACTTCCATTCAACACCCACAAGATGCGATGAAGTATGGATGGTATGTAAGCTGTTTCCCATTCGATACAGACTATCATCCTGGTTGATTTCATACAGTGCTGTGCTTGACACCGTATGCTCATATGCGTCTGCATGTTGCTTTTTTGTAACGTTGGCACACGTGCATGGATAGAAAGAATGGGAAGAAAGTGATTTCTCTCCCTCGCACTGTCTCTATCCTTGTCATGACGAGGCCAAGTGCACATGGCATTCTTTTGAACGAAGGTGCTTCAACCTGTGGCTTACATGCTCCCTTAATCAACGCACCATAAACGGTCCCTTGTGCTGCCCAGAACTCCGGCCCAAATCCATTAGCTGCCCAGAACCTAGTTGCTCCACCAGAACTCCGGCCCAAATCCATTAGCTGCCCAGAAGTCGCACTGCGCTCGCTTCATGTTCTCTCGGGGAATGGCTGCACGGCCATTACGCACCTGCTTTACCCGCCATACATCCCACACCACCACCACCATGGAGCACCGATCAGGCACTCCTGATCAACTCGTTAATAAAAGGCTCAGCACAGATACGAGGCATATCGCTTATGAATGTGGTGCTCATTATAGCTGTGCGTATTCATAATCGTCATACGCGCCGCGTGGCATGACATTGCATCGAGGTTGTTGAGAGGAGTCGCAGTCGTGATACGCGCCGCGTGGCATGACATTGCATCGAGGTTG
>LGRX02034901.1:0-10848 GCA_001247695.2 Cymbomonas tetramitiformis | reverse complement strand
TCGCTGCACAGTATGTCAGCACAGTTGCCACGTCATCGCTACACGGTATGCCAGCATGGTTGCCAGGTCATCGCTGCACGATATGTCAGCACAGCTGCCAGGTCATCAATGCACAATATGTCAGCACGGTTGCCAGGTCATCGCTGCACAGTATGTGTCAGCAAAGCTGCCAGGTCATCAGCTGCATGAGTATGTCAGCAAAGTTGCCAGGTCATCGCTGCACAAAATATGTCAGCACATTTTGCCATGTCATCGCCGACAGTATGTCAGCACAGTTGCCAGGTCATTGCTGCCTTAGTATGTCCAGCTTCTGGTTGCCAGGTCATCGCTGCACAGCATGTCAGCAAAGTTGCCAGGTCATGCTTCTTTGATATGTCAGCACAGCTTCCTGCTCATCGCTGCACAGTATGTCAGCACAGCTTCAGGTCATCGCTGCACAGGATGTCAGCACAGTTGCCAGGTCATCGCTGCTCAATATGTCAGCACAGTTGCCAGGTCATGCCATCTGCACGGTATGTCAGCACAGCTTCAGGTCATCGCTGCACGGTATGTCAGCACAACTTCCAGGTCATCGCTGCATAGTATGTCAGCAAAGTTGCCAGGTCATCGCTGCACGGTGGTATGTCAACCCAAAAACTGCCCGGAGTCATCGCTGCACGGCTTTGCCAGCACGGTTGCCAGCTCATCGCTGCACGGCTTTGCCAGCACGGTTGCCAGCTCATCGCTGCCGCGGTTTGCCGCCACGGTTTGCCAGCTCATTGCTGCGGTTTGCCAACACGGTTGCCGGTCATACGCTGCACGGTTTGCCAGCATGGTTGCCAGGTCATCGCTGCACGGTTTGCCAGCATGGTTGCCAGGTCATTGCTGCACGGTTTGCCATTATGGTTGCCAGGTCTGGTCACGAGGATGCTCCTTTGTGCGATTTATATGTTATGAAAAGCACAGCTTCCCATCCACCTATCTTTGGCCGAACAGATCTTCATCCGTGTGCACAGACAAGTCTGTATGGCACTCAGCCCCCCCGCGGACCCGTCTACCGTAAGAAATATGCGGCGCATTCGTCACCTTCTTCATACGGGGCACCTCTCGTGATCTCTCACGTGTTCATTATCGACGCAGCATGCAATATCGCACAAATACAGAACATGCACTCCCGGAGGATGTAGTGGAAGGAGTCTTCTGGTGTTGATCTCAGGTCTCGATGGTTTGCGCAGGGGAATCCACAGGAGCTTGTTCCCGGGGACGTCGGTGGTCGCGGACCAGTCAAGAACAAGCCCATTGTGCTCCAATCAGGTGCATCTATACCCTGTCCCAACGCCTGTGAGGCACTCAGGTGGGTCATGGTGCGCAGTGCCTGGGACCAAGATACGGCGGAGGATGACGGGGAGGCCGCAAGAGTAGGCGTGGCCGCGCTTTCTGTAAGGAGCAGTCTGCAGGGGTGAGGCAGTGGAGGGTTGCGAGCAGGGCGGTGGATTGCTGGCGGCAGCCAGGAGGGATTCAGTGGATCGGGCGAGTGGCGCTGCTTTGTGGATTGGTCAGATGATCAGGTCTGCTCTCCCCACCACAGGCCGCACTGTGAATCATTGGTAGAGACACAGTCAGCGTGTGCTAAGCACAGGCGTACTTTCCCCACTGTGTCCCTCCAGTGGTATCATTACTATGTGCATGTCAGCTGCCAACGATTGCTCTGGGAGGTGGCGGTGCTTAAATTCATGCCTCCAGTCGTTCGTTGACGCTGGCGGGGAGCACCTCCTTTGCCGCCCTTGACTTCTTGCCTGTTTTGTTCATCAGAGCTTCCATCCTCCTTTCTTTTCCGCCTCATCATCAGCAGCAGCAACAACTTCAACATCCGGGCTGCCCGAGAATGTTTTGGCTTTATTTCAATCATTCAGGAAGCCGTGCCCCTGGTCACTCCTTTGTGGTGATGCTCGGGCTGATCACTGTTGGGGCGTCTGCTCACAACGTTCAGAGTGTTCAGGACTGGGTGTTGGGGGAATGCGAGCACTCTCAGGGAGAGACTTGGCACCGAACTGATGATCTGGAGGCGCCAGGTGAGCCCGGTGCACAGAACGAAGGATCTGGAGGCGCCAGGCAAGCCTGTTGCAATGTACGGAGGATCGGGAGGCGCTAGGCACGCCCGCTTCAATGTACGGAGGATCTGGAGGCGGTTGGCACCACGCCGCAACGTATGGAGGATCTGGAGGCGCCAGGCAACCCCGCTGCGATGTACGGAGAATCTGGAGATGTCAAGGAGCCTGCACACTTCTATTAGGATCTAGACTGTACTAGATTTCTTCGATCTAAGTTTTGCACAATCTTTGTTTGTCAAAAGGCAGCTGTTGGTATACTTTACATAAGATGTTTTTGTCCACCGTTTACGGTTGTTGAAGTCATGCTTCAATGTCAAGCTCACACCTGGCCACGTGTGCATCAAAAGTCAACACATGTCCCTGGGTTGGCACTCGTGGGAAGCAAAAGGAACTTTTTGGTTCGTGGCCATTTGTACTGCTGTGCAGAGTCACGAGACGGCATGTATCCTTCTGTCTCTACCGCAACAGGAGTCACAGACTCTGGTTTTGAAACCACTGGAAATCCGATGCACTCCATTTTAGACATTTCACTTTTGCAGGAATCCTCATTTGCAAAGATAATGATGTGAGGCACACTGAAAAGGTTCTGAACTGCCGTCGCCATGACTATGTCACCCGCCCAAAGTAGTGGTCCATGCGGTGTCCCTCATTCCTTTTGAGTTGATGTAAGCGTGCACAGCTGAGGAGAACGCAGACCAGTCTCCAAGACACCTTCTCTAGCGTTGCGCATCCACTGCACGGACACAAGGAGCAGCACCTTTATGGGTGTTATGTGCAGAAAAGTGTCCTCCCTGTTTCGAGCAGCATCCCGGCGTGTCCAGCGCCAGGCTGAACCAGTCGTTAGCAACTGCAGGCTTCGGATGTCCGCTGTCACTGTCGCTGGCAGTTGCTAGCAGCTGCTCCGCATGTCCGATGCTGACCTCGCAAGCGCCGAGTCCCACAGATGCATCCAATTCTCCAGCAGCTCCGTCAGCTGCTTAAATGCTTTGCATGGAATCATGTGGCGTCTCTTCAGCAACAAATGCTGACCCTTTCACGTAGCAATAAAACTGGTAACTCATTATTCATGGAACTCAGTTTGTCTTGCAGCACAACTGATCCCCTATCTGCATGTCCAAAATTGATAAAAGCAAAGACTTTACAAAGATAGGCCCACCGCCGATGATCCTGTGCTAAATGCGGGTGTAGCTTCAACGCTGCTCGATGCACCATTCATACGTCTTGCCGGCAGTCTCATCCGTCACGTGTCCACCTCGTCTTGCTCCAGGGCCAGCTCCGTCCGAATCGAAACCATCCCCTTCACAGCTCGGGTCACAACTTTTCCCTTCTTTGGTGCAGGGAGGAGTACCTGTTGACTACAAATAAATACAGCTTTGAAGCCTCCCTTGTGATTCAAAGAGGCAATGTACAACAACACCGTGGCCTCTGTTGCCGACAGCCACGGTTGCTTCTCCCGTGCACAGAACCCAACAAAACGCGTACCTTCGGGCCGTGGATGCCCTTCATCGAGCATTGCATCGCCAATTGGTGCACCGAGTCCCCCAGCTCCGACCCCCAACGTCGTTTAAAAGCATAGGAAAGAAAGGCCTCGGTCCGCACCTTCTCCTTCTTCACGCCAATCAGGTTAGAGACGTTGGTGTCCGGCTCCGTCATATCACACCAGTCAGATGAGAAACCTCCGTGTCCAGCTCTGTCATGTTCATGCAGCTCAAGTTAGAAACGTTTATGTCTGGTTTCAGCATCTTCACTCCGGTGAGGTGAGAAACATTTGTGTGAATCTTCTGCATGTTCACAACATTTTATGTCTAGCTCTATCATCGAAAGTGTGTCATTGAGGAGCGTCATCAACAGTGTGCCATTGAGGAGTGGGAAGTTCTCTTCTGCCAAGTGCAAAGTCTCCTCGTCATTGTCACCATACAGCATGAAAGCCTTGCCTTCCTCCGTGTAGTGTTGCACCACGCCCCGGTAGAAAATGCCACCGTCCTCCTAGTACACTTGATCCGTGTACCTGCAGGCACACCCGGCGTTGTGATACACACTGGTCCTCTTGAGCTTGTCCACCACCCAACGGCTCGCAAGGCGGGATTCTGAACCGGACGGCGTGCCGCTTGAAGGCTCCGAGCAGCTTTGATCCACCCGCCCTGCTCGGAGTAAAGAGGTCCATTCTTCTCGGCATGATGACCACCTCCTCCGCTAGAGCCTTCAACTCCCTGAAGTAGAACCATGCCAGCTAGTAGGGGGGGCATCGCCGTTGCCGCAACCCCCTCCTCTTGCAGCTCCTACGTCACTTCGTCCAATAACGTCCAGAGGGGTCCAATTAGCGTGTTCGGTCTCCCGTTGTCAGTCATATGTTAGCGAGTCCCCGCTCTCGCAACATGGGTGCTTCCACGCTGCGCAGTACCTCGATGGCGGTGCTGAGATCTCTTAAGCAAAGCAATCGCTTGTGTGCAGACCCCATTGCTCGTATGCCCACTTGAGCCAACGCCAGTTCAATCGCCGGTCGTGGAGGTCCCTGATGAGACAACTCGTCCGCCCACACGTTTGCCTCGCCTAGCGGCCTGCAACTTAGTATCATGCAGGTCCGGCACTAGAGGCGCCACATCTTTCTAGCTTGAGATTTGCGCCACGAGTCAAGGTGTTCGATCACTTGCACTAGGGTCTTATTGCCCCTTCTTCAGGTTCCATTGCGGTCCCTAGCGATTCAGCACATGCTGCACCCGCCCTCGCAGCTGCCGCATCTCTTCGTGAGAATTAGGAAGTCATCCATGTACAACAACGCCCGTATGCGCCTTGATGAGTGTCCAAGCCCTGCTCCCATCCGCGACAATTCCCAGTTCATGGAGATGGTCCGGCAGGTCAAGACTTAAGCACTGGTCGCTTGGCTCCCACCAGTTCATGGAGATGGTCTTGCAGGTCAAGACTTAAGCACTAGTCGCCTGGCTCCCACCAGTTCATGGAGATGATCTTGCAGGTCAAGGCTTAAGCACTAGTCGCCTGGCTCCCACCAGTTCATGGAGATGGTCTTGCAGGTCAAGACTTAAGGACTAGTCGCCTGGCTCCCACCAGTTCATGGAGATGGTCCTGCAGGTCAAGACTTAAGCACTAGTCGCCTGGCTCCCACCAGTCGCCATAGGCTTCTTTAGCGTCTCCATTTTCGCCTTCGACTTAAAAAAGGAGGTGTTCAACCATCAAAACTCCACCACCAGGCGCAACTGGTGCCTACCTGGCTTTGGAACCAAAAGCGTAAAACGCTCCGATCTTGTCGGTGCTTTTTCTCCGAGCTCCGCTCTTCAAAAGCCAGAGCCTTCTTCAAGTCCAGCCACTGCTGCCGCTACTGTGCCGCGTCTCGCAGCGAAATACTCTTCTCGAACATCGGTGAAGGCCCATGCTGCCATGTCAAATTCGCTCTGCGTCTCCGTTGGAGCGCCTCTATGCAGCCCGCCGCGCACCATGATCCCCTCCACTTCCTCACCCATTCTTGGATGGTGATATTCCCCCATCCATTGCCCGCAGAGAGTTGGTGCGTTGACCCATCCACTGGCCCACACATCAATGGCCAAGCACGTATCGCTGGCCATCGGTTGTGGGTGCATTGCCCTAGCCTTTAGCTCCGTTGTCGCCCTTGTCGCCCTTGTCGCCCTTGTCGCCCTCCTTCTTCCTCCCGCTCCAAGGCTCGGTGAGAAATCTGACTTGGAAGGCCCGATCGTCTTGTCCCCTTTAGTAGTTAGCGTATCTGCTGTGCTGAATACAGGGCGAATCAGGTAAAGGTGAAATTGCCAAGTCTTCTTTCATTGTGTCTCACAAAGTTACCTCGGTACACACATGCAAGGGCGTGTCCGTTCACGCTTCTTTGTACTACTGTGCGCGAGGCTGCATGTGTCATTCTGTCTTGACCAAATCAGAAGATATGGATTCTCATCTCAAATCCGTTGCCCCCCAAGTTTAACAGCACTTGGCGTTAGGCTTGTGCCCCAGCACACCCCCACATATCTTTCAGCTGCTCTGTGGTGCTCTGCTTTAGTAGGGATAATGATAGTAGGCGCGATGATGGGAACCCATTCAGCGAGCGCAATCATCCGTGCGCATGCTTTCAGCTGGTGCTGACAAAGGTGGGTGGTGCGCAGAGGGCATTGGGGTGATTCAGCCCACTATATGGGAGTCCAGCCCGGGGCATGTCAGCATGCTCATGCGCTCCTCCAAAGGCAAGAACGCGGTGATCATGCGGGGTGCGTCTCAAAGAGCGTCAAGGCCTCCTCAGCGTTGTGCATTGCTCAGTGCATCAAGCTTTCACAGCGTCAAACCCGTTCAGTGCATCAAGCTTTCACGGCGTCAGACCCGTTCAGTGCATCAAGCTTTCACCGCGTCAGACCCGTTCAGTGCATCAAGCTTTCACAGCGTCAGACCCGTTCAGTGCATCAAGCTTTCCGCGGCGTCAGACCGTTCAGTGCATCAGCTTTCCTTAGCGTGGGCCCGTTCAGTGCATCAAGCTTTCATGGTGTCAAACCCGTTCAGTGCATCAAGCTTTCATGGCGTCGAACCCGTTCAGTGCATCAAGCTTTCACAGCGTCAGACCACGGCGTTCAGTGCATCAAGCTTTCACCGCGTCAGACCCGTTCAGTGCATCAAGCTTTCCTGGCGTCAGACCGTTCAGTGCATCAGCTTTCACGAGCGTCAGACCACGTTACAGGTACATCCAGCTTTTCATAGCGTCAGAACCCGTTCAGTGCATCAAGCTTTCACATAGTGTCAAACCCGTTCAGTGCATCAAGCTTTCATGGCGTCCAGACCGTTCAGTGCATCAAGCTTTCACAGCGTCAGACCGTTCAGTGCATCGTAAACTTACAGCGTCAGACCCGTTCAGTGCATCAAGCACTCTTAGCGTCAGACCTGTTCAGTGCATCAAAAACTTTCACTTCAGCGTCAGACCTGTTCAGTGCATCAAGCTTTCATAGCGTCAGACCTGTTCAGTGCATCAAGCTTTCATAGCGT
Organism: Cymbomonas tetramitiformis; assembly: GCA_001247695.2. Lineage (NCBI taxonomy): Eukaryota > Viridiplantae > Chlorophyta > Pyramimonadophyceae > Pyramimonadales > Pyramimonadaceae > Cymbomonas > Cymbomonas tetramitiformis. The sequence goes on along the minus strand of LGRX02034901.1, from coordinate 3,769 downwards.
CAGACCTGTTCAGTGCATCAAGCTTTCGTAGCGTCAGACTCAATTCAGAGCAACCGCTGCACCGCAGTCAAGTACCACTGCTCTCTGTCCCTCGTGAATGATGCCATACGTCGTCCGGTGCAGGTTCTCACATTCTGCAGAAGCTCTCCCATGTGTGGTGACCTGCTCCACAGCTGCATGAGATCCTGGATGTCATGACGATGGTGAATTTTGAAATAATCTCTTTAAGCTATGCCAATTGTGTTTAATGCTGTGGCGTAAGGACACAACGTGAGTACGTGCGTGAGAGTGGCCGTAATGTATCTACCAACGGCCATAGGAAATTGTGATTTTTACAAAATGCAGATGCAACGAGGAGTGTTGCGCTAGGGAAGAGGGGTAAGGAAGGGGGTACTGGGGGAGCGTGGGTGATGCAGCAAGTAGCCACGATGCTGGGCGCTCCTGGGGCGCTGTGTACCGCACCCACTTACCTAATAACAACGCTGCGGTGGACGTCGCCCGCCTACCCTACAGGTGCAAAGTGCTGTAGACAGGCTAATTTCATTTGAGGTTCATGTGCAGCAGGTGATTTGCAAGCCACCCATTATCAGGGTCAGACGTTCGAGCTCGCATACTCCACAAGCTCAAGCCTACAAGCTCGCATATGTCGTAGCGATGACATGCATCAGCAATCAGACATGGTTTAATGACGATGCGGTGGTGTGGGGTTCACGCTCGTGGTTCGTGGTTCCCTGAAGTGCGGGGAGATGCGGGGCGGCCATCACAGCGGCACACTTATATTGGCATATAACCCAGTGACTGAAAATCGTACACCTCTCCGATTAGCAGTTTCTATGGACAATGGGAAGACGTGGCCTCTCGCGTATGACGTGGAATCAGAGCCTGGAAAGTGATTCCCGGCCACCTCGTGCCATGCTGGGGCTTGCCTTTGCTTTCAATTCTTACCTCCGACCTACCAGGGCCCTGCAACACCTCCGCCATGTATGAGGTATGAAAGATATGGGGACACTATGCCTGAGGCTGTGTACTGTCATGATGAGTGGAGACTGACACCGTGGCCACGTGGCGGGAGGGCGAGAAATATAGATCTGGGATCAAAGGGCATCCCCATGAATTCTCCTACCCGAGCATTGTGCCATGGCCATCGTTGGCTGTGGCCTTGAACACAACGGTACGGATGCTGCTTCATGCCTTATTCTCTTGCACGCTTACAGTCTTCGCAAAAAGACCAGCTCGCTACACCAGCGAGTCCTCCGGGTGGGCTTTGAGATAAACTGCTGGCCACCTGCTGCGCTTGCGTTTTGTGTGCTGGATGTGCAGTTATCTCGATTGCAGTGACAACTGATGTCATATCTGGCATAGTAGCGAATGGTGTGCTTATCCTTGGACCGACTCCTGGCATAGTAGCGAATGGTGTGCTTATCCTTGGACCGATTCCTTTGGCACCCCGTAGCCACAGAAGACCGGCTGCACTATGTACCCACGCTGGGGATCAAAGGATTCAGCACACACTTCGGGACACTTATCCGAATTCTCCGGAGCTCACTAGTGAAGAATGGGACCCCCTAAGCCTCACTGAGCCACCCGAGCCCCTCTGCATCCGCACCGCCAGCGCACTGCTGCCTTGTGCCTGAGGCCGGTTCATCCCTGCCCCCCGAGCTGCGCGAGCCATATCTCCACCACCAAGCCCACGCGCAAGACCACCCCTCTGCTCCCTGAGCCTCACTGGGCCACCTGAGCCCCTCTGCGGCTGTCCTGCCGGCGCACTGCTGCTGTGTCTCTGGAGCCGGCTCACCTCCGCCAATCGAGCCACCCCTCCACCACCAAGCCCACACCCCACATCACCCCGCTGCCGCCTGCAGCCTGGTCTCAAGAGAGCTTGCCCACCCACGCCACGGCCAGAATGCCCAAGCGCTGTCCCAAGGGGCTGAGAATGATAAACTGGGTTGCCCTTATCCGAACCTGCGCACCCGCCACCGACTTGCGCCTGTAGCCCTCTACCCCCAGCACCAACTCCACGTGACTGAAGCCCTTGCACTGATTGCCTTGCGAGGTAGCCGCGAACTTGAGCAGTGCGCTCCACACTTGCCCTACAAGTGTTGTGCCACACTGTTCCTACTTGGGGCCCATCCCCACAATTGCCTGTGTGTCCCAAGCCCTCCCGGTGGCCGATAGTTCACCATCCGGTCGTCGCCTTCCCGACAGCTGCTCACTGTTAGTTCCGGCACGGCCAGCAACCTCGCCCGGTGGGCACAGAAGTTGATGAGATGCCATATGCTGCCGTGCAACCTGTTGTAAGTGGTCATCGCTGCCGGGATGGGCCCCCGGGCTCTGAGGGGCCAGGCATGTGTCAACCCCACCCACTGGCCTCCTCACATCTCCCTCGTCACCCTCACCAGTCCCCCCCATGCTAATAGCCCCCTCCAGAAGGCCGGCCACCCGCCTGCTCACCCCCATAAAAGTGGCCACCCCTTCCCCAGCCAAGGCCAATGCTTGCTCCGGCGAGGCACCACTCTGCTCCTGAGTCCAGACCCCGCTCTCCGGGCCCGGCGACGAAAGGTCATCCCACTCCGCCAAGATATCCTCAACACTTGACGCCGCCTGGCTGGGCTTGCCTGTGCCTGCACGCACCCCTCCAGATCGCGCCTCGGTGGCACCCCCTCCTTGACCTCCCACAGTGCTCAAATGCTTCGCCTCCCGCCGCACCTCCTCCATGCTCTCCAGAAGCCTCGATGCCATCGCGCCTGCCTCGCCTGCCCCACCAGAAGCCTGCTCAGACTGCTCACGCTGCGTTCTCTCAGATTCCTGCTTCCCATCCCCAAATCCATCCTGCGTGGCATGGTCCGTCTCCTCGAACGCGTTCTCCCATGCTCTGTCCATCAGCGCCATCCTCTCCACCCCCTCCCGTCGAGCCGCCTCCCCCCGATCCAGGTCCGGGCCCATGCCACCTCCCACACGCCCTCCGCCAGCCCAGCGCCACCCACTTCCGCGAATGGTGTGCGTGTGTATGTGAATCTATTGTTGGGCGATGATCGGTCACATCGTATCATCTTTCCACGCTGCTTTGCATCGGGGTGGGGAATATGTATGAGTTGGTGGTATCTTCCCACGGCCCCGCCCTGCTCTTCGGTTCGCTCTCGCGCAACGTCATCCCACTCAGCCTCTGCCTCCTCACCAACCGGATCCCGGATGACAGCCCCCAGTGGCTCAGCAAAGCCGCAAAATGGCGACCTCGCATTTCCCTCCTCTCCACCCACACACCACCTCTGCATGATGCCCCGCCAACCTTCCACAACCTCCTCACCCTTGACCCACTCCCAACCCCAACCCCCGACCACCACATGCTCAAACGCCGTGCCTACCTCGCCAACCTACTTGACTCCACCAAGCGCCTTCTGACCGCCCCTCCCTTCCTACCACCCCAATATCGACCAATGCCTCTGCTGCCTCCACATCAGCCACCACAACCACCATCGCCCCCCTCCCCGCGCGACATTACCATTATCACAGCTCCCAATGCAACGCTAAGAAAGTGGCTCATGTCAGACTTCAAATATTGGACAGTAGCGCTCCCAGTTCCTAAACTCCACTGTCCCCATGAGCACGCCCCATCTTCTTAGTCTCAGAGCCGGATGTACTGTCCGGCGTCCAGCAATAGGACTCCTGACTACTGGGGAGTCTTCCTCGCTGCAAGCCCAAACCCAGTTGCCACTCTGCTGCCCCCGCTTGCCACTTCCACCTCTTTCCACCACCTCATCATCCCGCCTAC
>LGRX02034900.1:27925-49176 GCA_001247695.2 Cymbomonas tetramitiformis | reverse complement strand
CGCCCCGTGCCTCGCTCCCTGAGCATCGCGCCCCGTGCCTTGCTCGCGGAGCATCGCGCCCCGTGCCTCGACCGCGGAGCATCGCGCCCCGTGCCTCGCTTGCTGAGCATCGCGCCCCGTGCCTCGCTCGCGGAGCATCGCGCTTCGTGCCTCGACCGCGGAGAAGCGTGCCCCGTGCCTCGCTCGCGGAGCATCGCGCCCCGTGCCTCGCTCGCGGAGCATCGCGCCCCGTGCCTCGACCGCGGAGCAGCGCGCCCCGTGCCTCGCTCGCGGAGCATCGCGCCCCGTGCCTCGCTCCCGGAGCATCGCGCCCCGTGGCTAGCTTCCGGAGCATCGCGCCCCGTGGCTGACTCCCTGAGCATCGCGCCCCGTGCCTCGCTTCCGGAGCAGTGCACCCTGTGGCTAGCGTCCTAAGCAGCATGCCCCGTGGCTAGCTTCCTGAGCATCGCGCCCCGTGCCTCGCTCGCGGAGCATCGCGCCCCGTGCCTCGCCGCGCGGAGCAGCGCGCCCCGTGCCTCGCTTCCTGAGCATCGCGCCCCGTGCCTCGCTCGCGGAGCATCGCGCCCCGTGCCTCGCTCGCGGAGCATCGCGCCCCGTGCCTCGCTCCCTGAGCAGCGCGCCCCGGGGCTAGCTTCCTGAGCAACGCGCCCCGTGCCTCGCTCGCGGAGCATCGCGCCCCGTGCCTCGCTCGCGGAGCATCGCGCCCCGTGCCTCGCTCGCGGAGCAGCGCGCCCCGTGCCTCGCTCCCTGAGCATCGCGCCCCGTGCCTCGCTCGCGGAGCATCGCGCCCCGTGCCTCGCTCCCTGAGCATCGCGCCCCAAGGCTCGCTCGCGGAGCATCGCGCCCCGTGCCTCGCTTCCTGTGGCTACTATCCTTAATCCAGATCCTCCCACAAGGATCTAGCGCAAATGGGCATGGCGACCTTGTATATCGTATATAGTGGCCCGGCATATGCTTTGGGGCAATATCTATGACCCTTTTGAATTATCTATAACATTTCTTTGCTTGAAATGTCGATGCTTTAACCTTTAATCTTAGAGTGGTTTGGGTGGGTGCTTTCACTGAATTTTAATTAAAATGCTAGATTCTACCACAAGGATCTAGGGTACCGACAACTCTAGGCCTTGCTACACGAGCTCGGGTTGGTGCGTATGTTGTTAACCCTCGAGGGTATGGCCAAAACTAATTGTGTAAGCCCTTTAATATCATACTAGCCGGATTAATCGCCGCATATGCGCATGACATGGTGTAGTACCGTCGAAATTCAATATTTCCATCATAATTAGGATCTGAAAATTGCATTCTAGAACCTCTAGCGGCAGTTCAAACCGTTCAAAAAATCCCCCAAAAATCCCAGGGAGACTTTGAAGTCATATTAAAGTACTAAAGTGCTCACCAAAGCAAAGATCTAGCCTCAAAGCTTAAAATGGACCAAGACTTACGCCCAAAATGCGAAATTATCCCCATACTTAAGGAATGTGTATATCTCACCCATGTTACCGCGTTCGTGTGATGTGTCCAATATACACTATCCAAGTCGTGGTGGAAAAGGATCGACATACGATTGACCAAAAAATATGGAAGAGGCACCCCGGTTTTGAAGCTTTAAAAAGCGTAGCCGTTCAAAATTTGGTTGGGGCATGCTATAAATGCATTAGCTAGGAGTATATATGATGGATTCTCGTCAAACCACGCACCACACTACTTAATATAGGTCCCATGTGGAAAATATTCCTTGGTGTTGACTTGTAGAAAGCTCGTGGGGCGCCCAAATAAATTATTGAAAAAGTGATCCTTGTGGGAGGATCTAGAGCGTTCTAGGTCCTCCCACAAGGATCTCGGGATAGTAGCCACCTGAGCAGCGCGCCCCGTGCCTCGCTCCCTGAGCATCGCGCCCCGTGCCTCGCTCGCGGAGCATCGCGCCCCGTGCCTCGCTCCCTGAGCATCGCGCCCCGTGCCTCGCTCCCGGAGCATCGCGCCCCAAGGCTCGCTCGCGGAGCAGCGCGCCCCGTGCCTCGCTCCCGGAGCAGCGGCTCCGGGGTTGGCTCCCTGAGCAGCGCGCCCCGGGGTTGGCTCCCTCAGCAGCGCGCCCCGGGGCTGGCTCCCTCAGCAGCGCGGCCTTCGGCGTCACAGGGTTGTTGTTGTTGTGGGGTAAAGGTTACAATACCTCTTCGTGCTGAAAAGCAGTGCGCCCACCATAGTGTCCATCAGAAGTGCCCAGTCTTTCCTTCCATCGACACGACCGGCATTTTGCGCCATCTTTCCCAAATGTACATTTCTCGTCGTACAGTGTGTGGAAGCGCATTCCGTTGTGAGAATCAATCCACGTGCGAGTTTCTAAATCGTAAAAAGAAAATAGATGGCCGGAGTCAGTTCTGGTCTCATCATTGAATACATTTCGAGTGTGGCTTTTCACACCCTTGCTGATCAAATCAGGTTCTCCGCTCAATGCACACAGAACGGGATAATCGCCACTCGTGATGAATACGTGTTTGGTTTCGACATCCCCGAGCTCAGACTCGACCACGAGCACACCATTCTTCTCCTTCACAAATTTCTCGATCTGCTTGAGAACCGATGATGACAGAGTCCCGGCATGCGCTTCCCAATTGGCATGGTCGTCCTTGCCTACCCATGAGCATAAGCTGACTATAGACCATTGACCACGCTCCCCAATGAGTTGTATGCAGACCTCAGTAACCGGCAACTGCACCTTCCCCGAGACGCGGCCGTCGCCACCTAGTCGCCAGTAATACACTCTGCGCATAGCATTCCGTCGTATGTCCTTGATGTCCTTGTGTACTTCCTGCTCATAAAAGTCCTCGATCATGGTTTCGTCGAAATGACGCGCTGCATACACCTTTGGGGCCGTGGCAATACTGATCTGCTTCTCCAGCTCTTTGATGCGCCTCATTAGTGATCCCTCAGTCTCATCGCAGTAATCATCATCTCCGCCTACACATACCAGTGCAATAATCAATGTTAGGATGCATTGAATGAATGACCGCACATTACATTGTTCTAAAGGATGTGACTCAATGTAGCACATGGGGGACAGAATATGCATATGGCAAATTGTGGTAAGTCAATAGGTCTTAGACTTCTATTGTCATCCCAGACTAAGGGAACAGTCTGGGGTGACAACGGTCATAGAAGGGAAAGTATAGGATGATGAGCGCACTTTGCTCTATGTCTGTATGGATGGTCATTGATTGCATTGAAAAATGGTACTCACCATCTTCAAAACGGCGTCTCAGCTCCTCCAACTCTTCCTTGTCCTTACGAAGGTGCTCCTCTCTGAGCATTGCTCCGATACGCTCGAGTTCGATATCATCTTCATTGGGTGCTCCGGAGTTCTCGGAGGCAACACGCACTCTGGTGTCAGAGAAGTAGGAAGGCAGCAGATCCCCATCAATCTTGACTGTGAATCGTTTGCAATCATCATCCCATCGTACGCATTTCCCCTTCTTCCCATTGTACTCCAAGCCACGCCCAACGACCCCGTGCACCTCCACCCTCTTCCCTACGAGTTGCTCAGCTTCCAGAGGTGAAGATGAGTCAGGAGTAGCCTCCGATGTTTCTGGCTGCCCTGCCATGGCATCAGATGAAGCATCGGGGTCAATGTCCATACTTGCTGAGCTGTTGGCCTCTCCACTGCTTGTCGCAGCTTTTTCCAAATTGGTTTCCCGGGATCCTTGGTTGCTGGGTGCAATCCCAACATCATCACCTGCATGTTTTTATGGGAAATCAGCTTTGAGGGCTCTAGATGGTGCGGACATCTTGATGGCATGCATAGGGCACTTCACATAGAGGCAGGCTTTAAGCCAATTTTCAACAAAGATTTGTGCAAAGTTCATTGAGGGTAGAGGGTTTGTGTGAACCTGCACGGCAGGTGGTATCTGTATTCCCCTGAGGTACATCATCTGGGACACCAAAGGGCTTGGACACAAAGGAATCGTCTTCTTCCTCGGACAGGTCGATCACGTCCTCAAAAGCCCCACGCAAGCACTCCTCACGAGCATGTGAGCGCATGACTCGGACTTCGGATTCAAGATTGTCGAGCAGCTTGATGACCTTTGTGTGCAAAGTATGCTTGAAGTCGGTGATGCGCGATGCATTTTCTTCCCGGTAGTTGGGATGCGCAGTCAAATCGCGAACACCTAGGGCCTCCAACTCGTGTAGCGCATAGGTCTTGAAGTCAAGAGTCTGTAACGTGATAGTGAATCGGAGCCACAATTGTTGCATAAGTATACACCATGCTCCACAACTCATTGCATCCGATTGGAGTTTGCTGTTGAGGTCCACAATCTTCCAATCTTCAGCTGTGTTGAAGGCAGTCTTGAGTTTGTCCAATACACGAGTGAGGAACCCAGCGCCATACGGATCAAAAATATAGACGCACTTGTGCTCCGACTCCACGAAGATGACGCGCCAATGAACATTATCTGAGAAGCACAGTGATGGCTTTCCTTCGCCGGTGCGGGCTTTTTGCAGAAGGGTCGGGCGAGGCCTCGGTGATGAGCACATGTTCTTGAGTTGGCTTTCTAGCAGGTGCAGCGAAAGCGGGTAGTTCGCAAAGTTCCGACCTGAAGGCAAGGAAGACAGTTGTGCTGGGTCCTGCACCGACTGACGCAATTCATGGAGAAGAGCTTGATATCCGTTGAACATGTGAGCGTCTTTGAACCATTGTTCTCGCTGAGTTCCGTGCAAAGAGTGCACATCATCCTGATGAATGACTTCAGATCTCCCCTGTAATTGAGCACGTCCCAGATGCTTTCAAGTCAGTAACACGTCCCACTGAATTGTGAGGGGATGTCACTCTTTGCAGGTCGCGCAAAAATGCTTCTGACGGTGTCAAAAGCAAGGAGCAAGTGAGCCTGGAAAGTAGCCTGTAAAGTAGATACCATAGATTAGACATGTGTTGAAGAAACATACAAAAATGTATTATTTTGTTTAGTTTATGTAGACCATGCTCAGGAAGAAATAGCACGGGATGTGCACAGCACTGCACCCGCACATCACGGGAACGTGGGATCTGCACAGCATTGCGACAACACATTACAGGAGCGTGAGATCTGCACAGCACTGCACCAGGACATCACAGGAGCATGGGATCTGCACAGCATTGCAACAACAAATAACGGGAGCGTAGCATCTGCACAGCACTGCATCCGCACATCACGGGAGCGTAGCATCTGCACAGCACTGCATCCGCACATCACGGGAGCGTGGGATCTGGCATTACGCACTCCGCACATCACGGAGCATAGCATCCGCACGGGCATTGCACGAGCAATATCACGAGCACATCACGGGAGCGTGGATCTCGCATTGAAGATTGCATCCGCACATCACGGGAGCGTGGGATTTGCACAAAGATCGGCGACAACACATCGCGGGAGCGTGGGATCTGCACAAAGATTGCACCGCGACATCATGAGCGTAGCATCCGCACGGCATTGCATCCGCACATCGCGGGAGCGTGGGATCTCGCACAAGATTGCGACAACACATCACAAAGGCGTGGGATTCAGACAAAGACGATCTCGCACATCACAGAGCATAGCATTCGCATTTTGCATTGGTAATGAGCACATCACGGAGCGTGGGATCCGCACATCAATGCGACAACACACGCGGAGCGTGGGACTGCACGCATTGCATCCGCACATCACGGGAGCCGTGATTTGCACGAAGACCGCGACAACACATCGCGTGGAGCGTGGATCTCGCATGCGCCATTGCATCCGCACATCACGGGAGCGTGGGATTTGCACAGCACTGCAACAACACATCGCGGGAGCGTAGCATCTGCACAGCATTGCACGAGCACATCGCGGGAGCGTAGCATCTGCACGGCATTGCATCCGCACATCGCGGGAGCGTAGCATCTGCACAGCATTGCGACAACACATCACGGGAGCGTGGGATCTGCACACGCATCCGACATCACAGGAGCATAGCATCTGCACGGCATTGCACGAGCACATCACGGGAGCGTGGGATCTGCACATCACTGCGACAACACATCGCGGGAGCGTGGGATCTGCACAGCATTGCATCCGCACATCACGGGAGCGTGGGATTTGCACAAGATCGCGACAACACATCGCGGGAGCGTGGGATCTGACAAAGATTGCACGAAGACATCACGCGGGAGCGTAGCATCTGCACGGCATTGCATCCGCACATCGCGGGAGCGTGGGATCTGCACAGCATTGCGACAACACATCACGGGAGCGTGGGATTTGCACAGCAATGCACCAGCACATCACGGGAGGCACAATTTAGGTTCATAAAATCTGCACAAAATATGCAAAGCACTGAATCAAACATATTGTTTTTGTATGGGAGCCCTAAAAGTTCAAAGCGCATATGCATAAATGCACAGCACATAGTCACAGATCTGCAGAGCCCTGCATCAGCATAATATTTTAAATACACAGTATAGCGCAACAGCTGCACAGCAATGCACTGGCATGCCATTGTTGAAGCAGAGCACGGGAGTGCGGGATATGCAAGCACAACACTCTATCACAAATTGGTCACATCATGGCATAAATGCATAAGTGCGGCATGTGATCTGCACAATACATAGTCCAATGGGGAGGCCTCATCAGGTCAGCGGTGTTTACCTCAGGCTGATCAGCATCCAATGGTTTTTGTGGGGACATCTCGGATTGCCATATAGATTTTCGAACACTGCGCGCAGGGCCAAAGTGCTCGGCGTCTCTTGCGAGCACCATCCTCTCGACCATTTTTTCAACACTGCTCACCTGAACACCATACCCGAACCAAGCTGGTGCCCCTGTTGCTTGAAAATCCTCGCCCCTTTCCTTGCCTTCCTTAACTTCTTGTCGTTTAGCTTCTTGCACACCGGATCTGCATAATGCATTGACCAAAATAAATGTTACTATAACTATAAGAAAAAGCATGGTTTCTCTTTAAGAAAGTTCTTTGAAATTGTAGGCATACAAATAGCAAGGTTTTCAGAAAAGGTATAAAGATCACCTTGAAGCATTGAATACCCAGTAGTGGGGATCATTTCCAAATAAACGTTTGAGCGCTGGAATTGCATTAGCTGTCATGGCTTGTTCAGCCAGAGGACCTCGGACCAACATTCGGTTGTTGGTCATATCACGAATCTTATTTTTGTATCTCTCCTCGATATTGAAGACTGAGGCATAGTTAGATTTGTTGACTTTGCTAATCACATCCCAAGCTGTCATACCTGCACCAGTTTTGCCCTCATTATGCACAATATATAGTTGGCCCCAAAAATATAAAGTTGAAATGTGCATCCCAACAAGACAAGTATGTAGTAAGAACCTAAGGATGGAAACCTATAAATCTGTTTCAGAAATTACCTTTGACTTGAACACTCATATGGAATGCCATGACTTCTGCGAGGTCACTTGGTGTCAGCCGTGCCTGCTCCGTGACGGTAATCCAAAGCTGGTTTATGTCATGAAGATTGAAGGTGACCGCTTTTGTAGAGCTATCGTACTTGAAGGAGTGAGCATAATTGATTTTACCAGTCCAGATTCCTGCAAGGACTGTAAAACAACCGTTCATTACTTCACGATTGTCCCTCGCTGCCTGACATACCCGCGTTTTCTCAACTCCCCCGTTTGTTCCGCCATCAAAGTTCTGCTTTTTGTTAAAGAATGCGACGCGCGGTCGACCACGTGGTAGCGTCAAGACGATCTCTTCCCCGGAAGATTTCTTCACCACGCGTTGTTTCCGTACGCGCCGAAAGTTTGAAGAAGCTAGGACATTTGGAGACGAGTTCTCAGCGGCGTCATTAAATAATGGACACGGCCGGATCGGAGACAGAGCGGGGCTTTGTTGCGTCAGTGGGGGTCGCGACTTGAGTTGAGAAAAAGGTTTGGGTGTGTAAACTGGTGGATGGAAGGAAGTAGGATGGAAAACATCCGGAGTACTTCTCTTCATTCTTTCAAGAAATGTGATTCGTCAAATGCAGTCCGTGGGAAGCGGAGCGTTCCTGATACAACACGCGCACCCATGAGAGCTTGCAAAGTCGCAACATCAATATTCAATACTTTACCGCACGGACAGTATAACTATAATAGTTAGTCATGTAAGAATGTAGGCATGCAGCAGAAGTCCATACCTGATAACACGAGATAGATCAATGCAGTTTGCTTAACTTTCAAGATATAGTATTCGAAATATCAGCGTATATCCACCGTGCGAGCAAGCGGGCGGTAGAGACGGTCAGGGAGTGAAAATATATGAAGCAGGACATGCTGACTCTATCGAGAACCGAAGAACTTTGAGTTGTGGAGTCTAAATAAGAAGCGCTGACAAGCGCTGACGAAGTCGAACTCAAAGCGTCCAGCTTCGACACGCGTCCAAGTTTGAACAAGCGACGCAGTCAACGACGGTACCAAAATAACACTGTCGAAACAGTCAACTTGTTGACTGCTCACGTCTTTAAGCGCTCTTTCGCGACCGGCCCCGTATCCCGTTCCTCTAAAAGCGCTGAGATGGTAACACAAACGAACGTTCCGCAAGGACATATTATCCGCTGGCAGCTTGACCTGCTCTAAGCTATCGCCGCTTTGAGTCTAGCTCATGGCACTTTCGTAAGATAATCCCCTTTGAAATTATATATTCAAACATGGGCAGTGGAAAGCTGCGCAATGAGAGAATAGCACAGTAAGCTGTCGTTGCGGAATCACGACTTGAGAGAGTTCGAGCGTTCTCACACCATCTCTCCCGTCCGGCTCAGCCTCGTCGCTTGAAATCTCAATCTCGTCAGTAGGAGTACTGTACAGTCCGTCGCGTCTAGCGTGACACGAGTCGGAGTGTCACGAGAGAGTCACTCTGAGTCGTGAGAGTCACTCTGAGTCGTGAATGTCACTCTAGGATATAAAAAGACGAAAGAGATAGAATAGATAAAGAATAGATAAATTATATAAACGTAGCCACGTTAGTCTATAAATTCCCTTGACCACTACTGTTTATACAGGAGTACTGACTAAGAATCCACGGCGACTGTAGAATCGGTTCGGGAAATCTGACGACATGTAAAAATGTATATCTTTATTCCCTCGGGAATTAATTCGAAATAAAATAACACTTTTGCCAAGTGTAATCCATGTGGCATGTAATATCGAATTTGGCGAACGATGTGCCCTGCCAACCAAATCTAAATGTCGCCGTTTCGAGAACTGCTAAGGAATGATTCCAGGAAGATTTCAAGTCGTCGTGAAGCAAGATTCCATTATGCGTGATGCAAGTCGCCACGTGAATCGAAAGCAGAGGGGCGCGGGCGACTCTGTCACGTGTGACACATGCGGTAGTCGCCAGCTTGTCGCAGGAAATTATGGATGTGTAACGTCGGGCGGTAATCACTTATGTCGATAGTTTGATATTGCAATCCGATAATCGGCGATAAATACGATATATCGATAGTATCGGTTATCGTCGGAAATATCGATATAGAGCCTGATCGAGAGATGATCGGGCCAGAACCTACAAGCTACTCTCCTCTGGAACCCGAGTCTCCGGACCGAAATAGCGCGAATATTACCTAGGGTTTGTAACGCAGATTGAGCTTATGGGCGTCCGGAGACGAGCTCGACGATCATCAAGTAACGCAGCCCTCGAATCGAATCGCGGTTAGCCGCGCGAAGCGCGGCTCGTCTAAACTCTGGGGACGAGAGTATAAACTGGTCCGTTCATTTTTAACAGGGGTAATTTCCCGAATCTGACAGTCCTACGGTAGAGATCAAAATACGATATCTTCCTTCGTCGCTCCCCAGAAATGTTTTCGGACCTTCCGATGTTTACGATCTGAAAATATTGGACGGCTCAACTTTAGTTGGGCACTCCTGATGCTCGATGCTGCCGCTCGCTGGTCTCAGGTCTGAAAATTCAAAAATCTTGATGCAGCTGATGTGACCTAATTGAATTTGCCAATTATTTCAACCTGAACGCTCAACGGCCGAACGTGCCGTTCGCGTTTTGCTTCACGGTATTAGCTAGGACCTGTATTGCTTCAGGAATATTGCTCGTGCATCCTGCATATTCATTGCAACTAGGGGCAGGTCAGCTCAGCCGTTTTTCAAGATGGATGACTCGGATAGGGACGTCGCTCTCTCACTATTGCAGAAAATAAGCGATCGAGACAATATCGCTAGTGTCGCTGTGTCCGATTTGGAAGAGCTTCGCAAGTTGATAGACGAAGGGTCAAGTGAAACATGGGAGGCTATATGGACCGAAACTTCAAACCGAGGAGTTCCTCTTGCTGAAATCTCCCGTAGTCTCGACGACTTGATGAACAGCGGGGCTAAACTGGGTGCTATAGCTGCTTGCATTTATGTGTCACTTCTCTGCTCTCCCGGATGCCCTTTCTTTAGTCTGTTTAGCCCAATGGCGCTTACAGCTTCATTCCGTCGTCTCAAAGACTGCAGCAGCGGCATTAAAGCGTCTGCCAGTGAGCCAAGTAAACTCACACATCAGCAATCCCAATTTCGTCCGGCGCCGAGTGTTTTCGTTTCGCTGAGAGCCTTGGACTGGCATAGCAAAGGCAGTTATAGCATCTCTTCTGCTGTTGCAAAGTTTGACAAGAATTTAAGCTAGATTTTCTGAAATTTTCTATAACTTTTCCGGCTCGTGCAGAGCGCTTTGAAGATAATTTACTTGTGCTTTTCAAGTGTTCCTAGTGAGATTTAATTCTAGCTCTGAAATTCTACAATTTCCGACAGAGTCAAAGTCAAAGACTAGCGGGCGCACACAGAAACGCAACGCTAAAGATACCGTCGAGGAGGACTTGGAAATGCAGGAGGTGCTCCATATTTCGTTCGTCTGCGCTTATTCAGTGTGCTCTTCGCCTGCGCCTTCTAATAAATCGACTTACGAGGTGCTGTGTTGGCCAGGACGGAGAAGCAGCAGGCAGCTCAGAAGACCTTGCGCCATATGCTGAGGCGCTGTTGCGTGGCATCAAGAATATTTTGGACCATTTTCCATTGAAAGACCAAACCGAGACAGTACGAGGCTGCATCGAGACGGTGGTTGATGTTTTGCGCCAGCAGGATTCCTCCAAGTAAGGCCAACTTGCTGACCTAGATATAACAAGAAGCATACGAAGCATTCCTTCATACCTTTATATTCCTATTCCCTATTCCCTATTTGGGAAACATTCGTGTCGACACTGCGCTACCTGGAGAATGCAGTTAAGTTGAACAAATGTATTTCTTTCTCATCGACACTGAATTCAATACTAAATCAATGGCCATAATTGCACGAGCGCCTCTCTTACAATCACCTTATAAGTATTCAAAGTACGCTTCTAATTTGAAAAGCTTGTTGAAAAGCTATTCCGGTTGACTGTGAGATCCCTGCGAGAATGTAAAGGAGCTTCTACACTGGGTCGCTCTGCAGGGAAAACGCCACTTCTCGAATGGTGCTCAGGAGCTTCCAGGCTCTACACGCCGTCCACAGTCGTATTCACGGCAATCCTTTGGAAACGGCTGCGTTCACCTTCATGTGCCTTCTGCCCACCCTATACACACCAGGCGGCGTCCGTACAGCGGCCTTACAGTTTTGCAAGTACGGCATTCCCTATGTCTTTTCAAACCCTGCGTACTCATCAGACCTCGGAGTTCGTACCACGTTTGAAAGTAGTGCTTGGTGTCCACCTAGTTGGCATTTTTTGTGGTAGCCTTAAGAAGAAAGCTTAGCACGAGGGTCCCCTCCGGTGCGTTCACAGGGACTTGATGCAGCAGAACGCAGGGGTCCGCCCTGCCTATTTTGCAGCGGTGTGCAGCTTGTGTAAGCAGTGTCCAGACCGTGCAGAATCGCGCCAGCTGGCTACGGATGCTTTTTCCCAACTGCTGCGCCAGTTGACACCCGCCGAGTACCTCCGTGCCGCACAGTTCCTGCAACGCCTCTCACGCAATGCCAAGGTTCCCCCATCACCTAGAGCTTCCCTCTGCGAGTATCCTGACTTCAGGGAGTACTGATGACGGTCGGGAATGAGCAAAACCACGAAGCGCCTCGGAACCTCCGAGGACGATTCACTGTGACCTCTGACTTTCTTCCTCAGCTTAGCTACCCGCAGCACGGGATTCGAGTCTGAGGGTGATTGCCGGAGCCTTGTTTTCAGATAAATCTGCGAATAACGTCCATCGAGGCAGCTGTCGTGATGCTTCAGCGGCTTCCAGAAGTGTTCACAAGGCCAGGTATTTTGTCAAAACTTGAGCAATGAAAGCCCTTCTGACTTGACTGACCCTCCCCACCAAGTGTTCGAGTCTCGTTATGGTTCCCCTCACCCTCATCGAGCCTGCTGCCGTTCCTTGTTAGGTTGGTGCATCCATGAATAAAGTTCAGAATATTAACACCGCGTGAGTGTGTCGGTACTGGTTCTCAAAAAACTGTGTGGAACTGTCATTTGTGGAGCGCGCCGCCTTCAATTGATGGGAGTGGACAGTTGATTGGCTGGGCTGCGCTTGGGTTTACGGTGTGCCGAGCAGTAAGCGAGGACACTGAAGGACCTGCAGCACCCGGTGAGAGCTCACCGAAGGCTGTGGCTGCGGGCAGCAACCTCGACGGCAGCTCGACCCCAATGGATCTGGACGCAGGCGATGTGGCTTCGCCGCGCCCTGCGGCCGTGGCTCCCGATATGAGGGCGGCAGCGGCAATGGTTGATCGGTGCGTTGTGAGCTTTGCGCAAATGAGCATCAAATCTGCTGCCGTGGCTCGAGACCTTCGGAGGTGAAGAGGTCGCCTTTTGAAATCTTTTGGAAGTCCTGACCAGCCGTTGTAGGGCAGCACCTGCTGTTGTGGATTAGGGTGTGTACGTGGCTCTTCGTGGTTCCAAAGGGTAGGGTGTCTACGTGGATCTTCGTGGTTCCGAGGGATCGCTGCATGTCTTCCCCTCGCTGCCACTCGAGCCTCCTGAAGGCTGTGTGGTGAGGGTGCAGCAGGCGCTCCTGGGGGGAGGTTCTTCTAGCCATGCTAGTGCACCGCTGCGATGATAAGGTGTGTGCAGGGGGCTGGACATTAGCGGGGGGTGGCTGAGCTCGTCTCACCTGGTCTGCTCACACCGGGAGTCACGAACTAATTTGGCCTGCTGCTGTTTGGGGAAGGTTGTTAGTGCACCACCCCGACAGCTTTGGGCCTTGTCTCCTTGCATGCTTTGGCACAACTCTTTAAATCTGCACATCGAGGGCTCACCTTTTCTCGGAGAAAGTCTGGGGAACCTTGCGGATTGTTACAGACTGCTGGGTCACTCTGCCTGGTGAAACCCGCTGGTGTTAACTGTCGAAGCCTGGAGCCTCTGGCCGCCAGAAACGTGCGAGTGAGACGAGGCACACCTAATTATTGAGGGAGGGGATTGTTTTCTCCGGCCACAGGCGCCGTCGGTGCGCTCCAAAGCGCTGAGCAGTATGAGCACAGCCTTGGTGCACCACATCCAGGGTGGTCATCATCGACGTGAGCACTCCTCCGTGATATTCCCACGCACCGGCATCAAGCCCGCGGCCCACTTCGGCCCGTTGCACCCTAGGTAGCGGGTACGGCGGGACTCCTAGCACCGTTCCGTGGCCGCGGTCTGGGAATCTCTATAACATCCCAGCACGCTTCCACCACCGCTGTCTCAGCAAGCTGACAAAACTAAAAGGGCTGACAAAACTAAAAGGGCAGCGATGATGCATCGACAGTCAGGCATGCTCATCTCTAGTGACAGTCAGGCATGCTCATCTCTAGTGACAGTCAGGCATGCTCATCTCTAGTGACAGTCAAGGCATATCTCCTAGTGACAGTCAGGCATGTCATCTCTGGTGACTGAAGTCGGGCATGCATCTGGTGACAGTCAGACATGCATCTTAGTGACGGTCAGGCATGCTCATCTCTAGTGACAGTCAGGCATGCTCCATCTCTAGTGACAGTCAGGCATGCTCTATCTCTAGTGACAGTCAGGCATGCTCATCTCTAGTGACAGTCAGGCATGCTCATCTCTAGTGACAGTCAGGCATGCTCATCTCTAGTGACAGTCAGGCACGCTCATCAGCAGTGTTAACTCGGTCTAAGCCACCTGGAGTGAACATCCCGAGCAGCTGCTTAGGTTGTAGCAAGCCCTTGGAGTTGCATTGCAGGCATGCATCTGCGCGCATGCGGCAAATACACCACAGCGCTTGCGCTCGCACTGGGTTGGCGCCTTTCACACACACGCAGATGCAAGTGCAAAGCTAGGCATTGCAGGCAGCTAGGCGCGATGCCGAAATGACCGTAAGGAGTTGGGTGCACACATGTTTCTTGACGCTACCGCGCACGGACGCAGATGCTCACGCAGAAGGGGTGCGCTGCCGAGCGAGGCATGATGGGGGGGTCTCGTGGGGAGGCGCAATGGCGGGGTCTGCCTCGCAGTGCTGTGCCAACTGATGTGCCCAGAGGCCGAGTGCGAGCCGGAGGCGCCGGAGGAGCAGGGCGAGGAGGAGGGCACAGCGGCCCGGGCAGCGCCCCTCCACCGGGACATGATCGGCCTGGTGAGGCTGTGTGCTCGGGACGAGAAGGCCTTAGTGAGGCGCGCGGCCCTGCAGATGCTGGACCAGCTCCTGCTGCTGCGCGGGTGGGCGGATCCTGAGGACGCGGAAGTGGTGAGGGCCCGGCAGATGCCCAGGCTGCCCAATCCTGAGGTTTCTTATATACCTGCGTTTGTGTGTCAGCCCGCGCCATGCCCCCCACCATGCTATCAGTGATGACCCAACTCGTGGGCATGGGCGTCCATGCCCCCCCCACCATGCCATCAGTGATGACCCCATGCATGGACATGGGACATGGGCGGTCCATGCCCCCCCCACCATGCTATCAGTGATGACCCCATGCATGGACATGGGCGGCCCATGCCCCCCCCAACCATGCTATCAGTGATGACCCCATGCATGGACATGGGCGGTTCATGCCCCTCGGTGCAGTGCAGCGACTGGGCCCTGGTGATGGCATGTCATGGGGGTCCCTGGGATGGGGTGCGGTGAGCGGCAGATCGTATCGGGCGGCGCGGACGCGCTGCTGAGTGTTCGGCGTCAAGCCATGCTGACCTCCTCCAGCCTCATGACGCACATGGGCACGAACTGTGGTGTGGTCGCATGCTGGGTGCAGACCGTGCTTCCCCTCGTGGCCGACGTGGAGTCCACTGTCCAGGTCTGTCCCCGTGGCGCTCACTGTATGGCGGCCCCGGCGGGAAATGATGGATGGAAGTGTTGCAAGGGTTGCTACCTTTGCTGTCCCAAGCAGAGATTGCCACGTGGTCCGGAGTTTTTGGTTTGGCGGCTCCCATGGCATGCCGCGCGCTCTCAAGCTTGGCGCCGCGCGGCCTTCGCAGGAGCGCACCCTCGACATGTTCGAAGAGCTCGTGCTGCTGCGGGTGGACGCTGCCGCCAAAGCCCTCAAGAAAGCTGGTGCATGCGGCCACTTAGCCACACCTTCATACCCCTACCCCCCTGCCGGCCCCCGTGCTAATACCTCTCTCAGCCATGGACACCGGCTGCTCCCAGGGGGGTGCCCCGGTGTCCAGGTGACTGGCCATGAGGGGTTCCTTAAGGTGAGGGACGAGCTGTCGGCCCGAAGAGGGATCCAAGGGTGCTCGGCGCTGAAGCAACGCGACATGCGCGCGTGACCGTGTCGCACCGGGATCGAGCTCATCGGGCACGCAGTGTGCCATGCACACTGCCGCAGCGCCATGCACACTGCCGCAGCGCCATGCACACTGCCGCAGCGCCATGCACACTGCCGCAGCGCCAGGACAACATGAGGGCAGCACACTATGCAAGCCTTAGCGGTTTGCGATGATCTGCCCCGGGCGCCTGGTGCAGGAACCAAGAACGGTGCAAAGACGGCGAAGGTGGTGGAGGAAACTCTGGTGCTGCTGCACGCGCTGGCCGAGGCGGAGCGTTCGGGGGGGATGCTGTGCCTTCCGCGTATTTGCTCCATGCTTGCCCGCAAGGGCAAGGTGCGCGCCTCTTTGGCAGGGGCCATTCAGGGCCTCCTTGAGAGCCCCGTGCTCTCCCCGGAGGGGGAGGAGGAGGAGGAGGAGGCCAACACGGAGGAAGGTGATAGCACCTCCCTTCCCAACGGTATCATCTGCCGCGGCGCCCCGGCCGAGCAGAATGCTGTGCTTGTGGGTGCTGCACAATGGGTGTAGACTGGCACGATAAGCGGCGACCAGCCTTGGCGCGTAGTAGTAGTGTGCAACCTGTGCTCGGGTGACGTCTACTGCGATCTCCATCTTGGGCGGGCCTGCCATAATTCAGCCACCATTCTCAGACCTGGGTCAAGGCTATTATTAGAGCGGACGCTCAGAAACGCGGAATTGTGCGAGGTGGGGATGAGGGACTTGCGGGCTATACCTGGCCATAATGACAGCAACACCGATTGGTTGAGGCAAGGAGTGGGGTGAGACAGGTGGCTGGCCAGCGCCACGGCGAGCGGTTGCGGCGCGTGGGGCTTGGGTGCTGCTGGCGGAGGTGGCCTCGCACCGCAGCGAGAGCGTCGGGTGGGAGTTTCTGCACCAGCAGTGGGAGCGCTCCCTGGATGACCCTACTGTGGATGCCACGCTGCTGCTCAAGACCGTGGCGGCGGCGGCGTCACGCTTCCCGGCAGCCTCCGCAGCCGGGCTTGCAGAGGAGCTCCTGGCAATGCTCAAGCGCCTCTCCCTCACCCCGACCTCCATCTCCGCACACATCACTGCCCTGGCAAACCTTTGTCGCCATAAGGTCACCCCCCGTTGCAGTTCCCCCTCCCCGCCCTGGTCAAGGGGGCCTCCACTAGGTGTTCACTAGGCACTGCTCAGAGGAAGGCGGGAGGCGGCAGGCCGTCATCGCGAATCAGTTGAGCGTTATCGGAGATGGAACGGTAGAGATGGGACCGAATCGAAGGTGCCGAGGCCGGATACCAGCCGCTGCCATAGCGGCAGCTCTCTCCAGCGGGGCCTTCAGGGGCGTGCGTAAGCCTGACGGGGACGAGAGGAGACCTCCCTACAGCAGCCTTGGAAGGGACGATAGAACGTCCAGCTCATATGGTAGGGATCAATGGGGGGTGAGGGTGTGCAGAGTCCCAGCGCTGAAGAAGCAGAGCAGGTGATCGGCTGCTGGTCAACCATGCTGCTTGGGCTTGCCACACAAAGGCTCTCCAGCTTCATCCTCCAGGATCAGTCCGCAGGTACACACTCAGCAGCGCACTTTCTGGCGCGTGGCGCAAATCTGGGGTGCTCGAGGTGGCGCAGCGCGCCGAGCCTGTGTGGACCGTCGGATTTAGAAGGCGCGCATCTAGGATGCTCCACGTGGTGCGGCGCGACCAAAAGCGCCCCAGGCAGCTGCAACAGCGGTGCCATCTCCACCACCACCGCCAGGCATTGCGCTGCCGCATGTCATCAGGGCGGCATCAGGTGGAACCGGCGTCATTCTATTTTGAGGTTGCTTCCGGTTTTGATGACGTGCTGAACACAGCTCCGAATGCCGTTGTCGCTCCATCCCGCCATTGTTCTCCGTCGAGGTGGAACCTCGGAGTGCGGACCTCGGCGCATTGCCCGTGCGCCGGATGTGGACCCTCCATCAGACGGCGGTTCCCTGGGGTCGCCCGTGCAGGCAAAGAGGCGGCCGCAGAGGGGGAAGAGGAGGTGGCAGACACGGAGGAGACCCTCAGGGGGGCGCTGTTTACTGCTGGCGAGGTGGTGTTGTTGACTCGCCAGCAGGCGCCGGCGCAGTTGCTGACCATGTGCCAGGCGATGCTGCACTCCCACGTGGAGGTGCCTGCGCCGCCTGTCGGGGTGGAAGCACCGCCGCGGGTAGCGGTGCCGCCCCCTGTGCGCGCGCAGGCCTGGGTCACCCTCGGCAAGCTGTGCCTCGTGAACGATGGCCTCGCCAAGAAGTGCATGCCTCTCTTTGTGCAGGTGTGTGCCCGCCTTCCTACCGCCGCTCTTCCTGTCCGTGCCCTGCCGCGCCGCTTGCTCCGTCTGTCTCTTCGCCTCTCTCCGCAAGGACCTCGTGCAGACCCTGTGCAGCATCCGGGCTCTGCAGCGCGGCCGGCGACCAGGGAGCGGACGCTCGGGCGCTCAGGGGGGGAAGGGAAGCGCTCCAACGCGGGATCAGCACCCCGATGGTGGGCACGATGCGCGATGACGCCTCTCCCCTCGCCCGCGGTTGCGCCCTGCAGGAGCTGCAGCGCTCCGGGTCCGCGGTGGTGCGCAACAACATTCTGGTGGCGCTGACGGACATGTGCGTGCGCTCCGCGGGGCTCGTGGACCCGCACGTGGGGCGCATGGCCGCGGCGCTGCGCGACCGCTCCGAGCTCGTGCGCCGCCAAGCGCTCCTCCTGCTCTCCACCCTGCTCTCCCGCGATTACCAGAATTACCCCCCCCAACCCCCGCCGCCCCTTGTGCATGCGGGGGATTTGGATCCCTGGATGGAGGGCGATTGAACTCCTCAATCGATGGACGACAACTGAGGCGTGTGTGCGGGGGTGATTGCGAGTTGCAGTGGCGAGGCATGCTCTTCAGCCGGTTCCTGCTGGCGCTGGTGGACCCGTCCGCGGGGATCCGGCAGCTGGCGGAGTACCTGCTGGGGGACACACTGGCGACCAAGGCCCCGCTGCTGGCGTACAACCAGTTCGTGGAAGCGCTGTTCATGCTCAACGACTGCCGGTACCATCCGAGCTACGACGCGGCGGTGGCGGCGGCGGGCGCAGGCGTGGGCACCCTGGAGCGCGAGCGGGCGCTCTTTGCGCTCGTGGGCAGCGACGCCGCGACGCGCGCCAAGCGGTGCACCATCTACCAGGTGCTGGCGGCGAGGCTCTCCCCCGAGCAGCGCCTGGCATGCACCGCCAAGGTGACGCACGAAGTGCTGACGGGCATCACCGAGGGCACCCTGCCTTTGCCGCAGTGCAGCGAGGTGCTGTACGACTCCCTCACCGTGATTAGCCTGCGGGAGATGAAGGTGGGGAGCCCGACAGCCGTGCAACGACTCACCGCGCATTTCGTGCTGACATGCAAGCTCGTCCATTAGTCTGTGACCGCATAGCGTACTTGTTGGGGCGGGGCGGGGCTCGCCTGCCCCCTGCCCGATACGGAAACACCGTGCTTTGCCTCGACTTTAAAAGAGAGCGAGATCCGTCCTAGACAGCGGGGGGAAGTGAATGGAACCGCCTCTGGCACCTTGGTCAACAGTATTCGGTCAACCCAGGAACGCGCTTGGCCTCCCTCCGACCGCGCGGCCCTTTCAGTAGGGTCCTACCAGGCCGGAGAATCGGAAGGGCGCATGTATTGACCTCTGACCAATCAAGTGGCCTGCGATGCAGGACCCGTGAGCGGCCCAGTTTGCAGTATGAGGCTCGTGTCTCCTGACAGACAGCGGTGGGATGCTGGCAAGCGTAGGTGACGGTGTCACGGGCGGCGGAGGAGGAGGAGGATGAGGGCGCCGCTGGGGGCGCAGCGCTCAAGGGACAGTTGGTGTCGGCGGTGATGAAGCGGAATCTGATGGAGAACGTGATTCCGGTGCTGGTGGAGCTGCGGGCGATGCTGATGGAGCAGCGGTCGCCGCTGATGGGAGTGCTGATGCTCACGCTTCGCAATCTGCTGAAGGACTACAAGAACGAAATCGAGGACATCTTCGCAGCGGACAAGCTCCTTGCCAAGGAGCTGCTCTACGATATCAAGCAGCACGAGGAGGAGGAGGCCGCTGCGGAGGCCGCTGCTGCGGAGGCCGCTGCTGCGGAGGCTGCTGCTGCGGAGGCTGCTGCTGCGGAGGCTGCTGCTGCGGAGGCTGCTGCTGCGGAGGCCGCCGCCATTGAGGTTGGGCGAGAAGTTATGAACAGTCAGGCAGGCGACGAGGCACATGCTGCAGGCGACGAGGCACATGCTGCAGGCGCGTCCGAGGCCACAGCAAGTGCAGAGGAGAGGGCCACCGCTGTGGATGGGGAAGAGGGAGGGGCATTGGAGGCACGCCTCCCGTCGGCCACCCAGCAGACCCCGAGGGGTTCACTCAAACCTCTCGCACATGCGAAGACGCCAGCCTCTGCCAAGACCCCAGCCTCCGCTGCAGCCGCATCTCCGGCGCTGCAGGCCTCCCTCAGTGGGGTGGACCCCAGCACAACCCCCGTCGCCGCCGAGGTGCTCGCAGAGGCCCATCTGACACCCGGGTATGCCCTGCTTCTCTCCTCTCCTCGAGCTCGGCCATCCTCGCAGCCCATGGCCCTGCTGCAAACCATACACCCTGCTGTCTGGGCGCAGCATAGCTCCACCACACGATATTGCGGCATCTGACCCAGACACACTTGCATATGTTTCGGGATGTTTTGAGTGGTTCTCGTGTGAGGGGTGGGTGTTGCGATGTCCAGGGCAAACGCCGAGGGCAGGGTGCCCTCCCGCACCGAGCCGGCAAGTACACATGTTGGCGGCATGTCAGGTTGAGCAGCCTTCTCTCATGCTTCCCGTTTCAACTATGCTTCTGCTCATCCTCTTGGTCTTGTGGTGCGCGTTTGGCTTGAAGCTCGCTTCTGCTTTCCCGCTCGGCCTCGTCAGACACTCCCAGTTCAAGCATGCTCCCTTGCATCAGCTGTCAAACGATGCCCCGCTTTCGCCGTGTTTTCCATACATTTTCTCTGCGCCCACCTGACGCGGCAGCAGGGACTATGGTGCCGGTAGTAAGCTGAGTGCTCCTTGCTCCGTCGCCAGGGCTCCGGACAGCTGCACTCCCATTGCAAGGAACTGCGATCTTGCCCAATCACAACGCTGCACTCCCATTGCAAGGAACTGCGATCCTGCCCAATCACAACGCTGCACTCCCATTGCAAGGAATTTGCGATCCTTCCCAATCACAACGCTGCACTCCCATTGCAAGGAACTGCGATCCTGCCCAATCACACCGCTGCACTCCCATTGCAAGGAACTGTGATCCTGCCCAATCCTGACGCTGCACTCCCATTGCAGGAACTGCGATTCTTCCCAATCCTGGCAGCTGCACTCCCATTGCAGGAACTGCGATCCTGCCCAATCACAACGCTGCACTCCCATTGCAGAGACACGATCCTGCCCAATCCACACCGCTGCACTCCCATTGCAGGAACTGCGATCCTGCTCAATCACATCAGCTGCACTCTCATTACAAGGAACTGCGATCTTGCCCAATCACAACGCTGCACTCCCATTGCAAGGAACTGCGATCCTGCCCAATCACACCGCTGCACTCCCATTGCAAGGAACTGCGATCCCTGCCCAATCACAACGCTGC